>JALPQI010011031.1:0-46024 GCA_025490895.1 Thaumatotibia leucotreta
GGATTGGCGATCGCACTAACGTGTCCACATGATGACGCTGCTGCCCATCATCAACCTTTTACCAAATAGTGGTCAGTGACACTTCAATCCCTTAGTCGACTCTTACGACAACTGCAGGAGGAGTTGAGGTGGTGACAAATGTATTCTTACAGCCGTCACCACACGGCACGGTACCTGCTTTGTAATAATCTTTAATTATCTTTGTTGAATTAGGTTAGGGAATCACAGTTTAATAAAATATTTGACGTAAACATGCATCACATAGTATTTTGCCTACATTTTTTAATTTTTGTTTTATTATAAAAACTATTCGAATAGGTATTCCATATTACCTCAAAATAATAAAAAAAAAACGAATATTCGAATACCTGACACATTCGAATATTTGCAAACCCTAATGATCTTTTTCCAGAAAACTAAGAAATTAAAATTACCTACGGTAAAAAAAAGGTCAACTAGGAAGCCTTCACTCTCACCTACTTGGTGCTAAGGAGGCCGTTTTTATGGCTCAATAATCAATAATCGACTAAAACATTACTTGACTTTGTAACCATGTACTTATCACATACTAATTAGTACTAATTAGTGTTTCTTTGTTCCAGATTCCCTAATGACATTCCAGAGATAATCGTAAGTGTTTTGCGCATAATGTGCTTCGATAACTAATACCAGGTGCTCCAAAAATATATTGTAATTACTCGGACATTGTTCTTATCTTAGTAGAACTTAGCGCCAGTAAACAATGTAGATTATTTTATATACCTGTAGTATACAGAATGATCTCAAAGACGTGAAGTTTTATATTTTTTTAACTCCACTAACAACTGTACATAGTATACCTACATACTAATCACCAGTTGAATCTAAAAAATAATTAAACAAATATGGCTGACTTTCTATAGCATTTGACGTCTTTGACACATATCGTGAAAGACGTTCGCATATTTTTACATTAATACTAATTGTTAGATGTGTCAAAAATGAATTGACTTATCCGGTGAATCATTAACAGGGTTAATCTGTGAATTGTTTAAAAAATCTTTACAGATTAATTTGAAGTGGTAATATCTCTCATAAAGTGTATTTTAATATAAATACCTACAAAAACGCAAATATTTGAGGCAAAGTAGATTATGTAGGTAGTAGCGTGGCGATCATGGGCAATCTCCTAATGCATCTTTACGCATAGTTAATACGTAGGAGAAGCCTACGTGCAGCAGAGGACTGAGATAGACTGATGATACCTGTACTAATATTTTATTTCTACCCTCTCAGCAAGCCATATACATCATGTATCGGGTTACTGAATGTTATATGTAGTTCTCATTTCTAAAGCTGACTTAATTCAAACCTTTTAAATATTAGACATAATTTTGACTGACTTTCAAGTTCAACAGCTATGAATGAAATAAATTCCTATTGAAATTTCAGTCAGAAGCATTTTCAATTTGACCGATCCTAATGAAGTTATCTCTGATGTACGTACCAAACCGTCGGTCCGTCGTCTCCACTCGAGCACACTTTATTTAATAAAATACTAAACATAGAATTATAACTTCATCATAGCTTTACAAAAATGATAATCTAAAAAACTAGTTCTAAATCATAGCTTTCCACACGTCCGGTAAATATAAGGAAATAAATACACTCATTATATACAAGTCTGACATAAATGGAAAATCGCGCATTACTTACGTTCTCGCTGTAATATCAGGCATGTTGCCTTATGTGGCCTTATATGTCTTATAATCGTAGTTTGCTTCCTTGATGTGGATGTATGTTACTTTGTAAGGCCCATTTGTTTGAAGATTCGTGTGGACGAGTACAGTCGACGTCAAAGATATCATTTCGGTGTGAAACATATATTTTCACGTCCTTAATCTGCCGTGCTATGACAAAACACTGTATCTAAAAAACACCTGTGTTCCAAAAATCGCATAAACTTTTTTTATCTTTAGTTGCCCACAAAATCGTTACTATTTATCCGATATTCATGAAATTTGGACAATTAATAGTCGTATAGATATATTTTTGGTGCCTGAACCATGATGATATCTTTGACGTCGACTGTACAAGGAACAGGCCGTTGAAGTTATGTTATGAAGATAACATTTTATGAGACGAATGACGAGTATACCTTAAGTGGACATCTTTATATATACGTCCCTTGTGTTTATTTGTCCGTGTTTCATGGACATTTTATTTCTCTTAAATTCCTTCTTCGATACTGATTTTCCTGTCAGTTGAATTTGAATCTCATGTCAAAAAGAAAATTCATTCATTTTAGTAGCAAATTTCAGAAGTTGGATCCTTTTTCCGTAATTACGTCCTGTTTAATGCCTACATTATCTCAAAATTTGCCAAATCAAAATGAAAAGTTGTCTTATTGACATAGAGTTAAAAAAAATGCTTGAAGCTTATGTCCATCAGGTAGGACACATTAGGCAGGAGGATAGTGAGCCCCTAACAAGAGACATGTCATGTTTTAAAATCAGTGATAAATGATTCAATTATCATATTTAATCCTACTATACATTCACTAGTAAAATATTGAAGTAATACGTAATTTTAACTAGAGAAATAAATCGACGGCCCCTACGTAAGTTGTCGTAAGTTAAAAATGGCAAGTTTACAGGAGAGCACTTTAAAGTTTGAAATGTGTATGGTGGTCACATAGTTCAATGGATTGCTTTGAAAATTGGCATAAACATTAACAACGATACTGTCTTTATAGTGATATAATTAGTTTTCTGATATATTTCATACTTTAGCTGGAATTGCACTTACGACAGTATATGACGGAGAAGAAAATCTAAAAATTGTGGTATGTATTACTAACGTCACTTTACGCTGGGGGTCATAAATGGTCATTGATCGTAAGTTACACATACTACAATATACATCGGAATTATGCGTGTAAGTTTTGTGGTATCTGTTATTTACTACATTATTTTGCGGAAACATTATAAAAACTTTGTGTTAGTTACTATATTTTGCCATTTAACAAACAATTTAATAGTATTTTTATGAAAGCCTGATGGAATATTTTGAGAAAATTAAGCAGGTGAATAGTTTTTTGTATGTTTTATCATGAAAAATAGATCAGATCAGGTACAGTATTTTTGTACAGATTCTCGAAAATGTCGTGTTGAATGAAGACTAAATTATGTAGTTGGGTTTGATGTAGCGAGTACTAGAAACTATAATAGTACATTAGTATAGAGGACGGGAAACGAAAGGTTACACACACACAAACTTATACGTCAATTTTTTTAAAACTATTTTAGAAAATATTTTACCCGGTGATATTGACATTAGTTCTTTTTTTTACGGTGAAATGCCAAGATGTTCTGACACTTTACGAGTTACTTTCGGTATTTAACTTTTTAAAGCAAGTTCCTTCCGGTACTTTGCAGTCCTAAGACTAAGTAGTTATGAAATGCCTTTACATATTAAATTCAATCATCGAACCAGCGAGATGGTACTTCCTGGTTTAATTTGACGTACGTAATGCCAACATTTCATTGCAAGTTTGAAAAAAAATAATGAGAGGCATTGTAGCTCATAACGAGTTACCTACTGTGCACATGAAATTCATCGAACATTTCCTGAATAGTTGCTATTTTGTTTGACAATGGGAGTATTATTTGCAGATTGAAGCAAAGAGTTCTCTTATAATGTAGTTCTGGTACTGGTCAACATTTTGATGGATAAATTTGAGCAGAGCGCATTCGAGAGTTGTCCGAATAGGCCGAGATGCTGGTTACGAAATGTGGATGACGTTTTTGCGGTAATTCCTGATAGAGTTGTTGATGTGTTACTAACCAGTCTTAATGAGATAGATGTATCCCAGAATAAATTTCACATTCAAGAGAAAGGTGGATGGGACACTTCGGTTTCTTGATTGGTTAGTAATGCTAGGTCAGAATGATCGTCTGTTACAAAAAGTCTATAGAAAAGTTACCTGCTAACTGGTTTATACCATTATCTCGCAAACCTATTCTCGCGGTTCTGTGATTCATAATACATGCGAAATGAGTTTATATCGTTTATTCATATCACATCATTCGCCTATTTCAGTCCACTGTTGGACACAGTTATCTCATATTACCTCCTGTTATCTAAACTATTAAAGATGTTGCAACATGTTAGACGAGACGAGACGTTGGAGAGCTTGGAGAGGAACAGATATGGTTGGAGACAAAGTCAGCGTACAAGTAGCACAGGGACGTTTCGACATCATCACACAGTAGAGAGGGCACCAGCATTCTTGCCTCATATGAAAGGATTGACAAACGAAATTGGACGCCTATTACGCCGGAGGTTTAGCATTAAGACCATTTTGCGTCCTCATATCAATATGAGTAATTCTTACGCTCTCCAAAGGACGGGAATTCATTTGGCAGCTCGGGTGTTTATCAGATACCGTATGACTTCGGTAAGGAACGACGTAATGAGTCTACAAGTCTCGGAGCGGATATGGAGTATCAAGGACAGGGAGATAGACAACTCGGCTGTGGTGGACGCATACGATACAGGCACATTGCATATCCTAAACGCTTTTATAAAGCGAGGATGCTGGTACGGTAAAGATGCTACCTGCCACGGAAGATATACAGAGCGATTAAGATTAATTTTAATCGGGATGGGGGCTGGACTGAGCCAAAGGCATCGAAGCCGGTAATCTCTGAATATGATGGTTTTGTGCACAGTGACTTCGTGTGCTTATCATCTGTTACGTAGTGTTCGGTGACACAAACCCGCAGTCGGACATGAGATCAGTGCCGGTGCAAGACCACCATTTACCGAATATACATGAGTTTGATCGTTTAATTATAATTTTGTGCATAAACAGTCTGTCATTCAGTATTAACAACGTTATTTTGAAATTATGATTACATCGCAGATTAATGACTTCTCTCACAGTGCAAGGACATAAAAAATCAGGTAACAAAAATGCCTTCAGCTTCAACTACATCATATTATGAGATCAATATTAAGTATTTTTCAATGTCATTATAATCTTCAAGAACAGTCATATCGCTTTCACGATTAGATACTGCAGCTGTTGGCGGTTTCATCCAGTCAGCAGTCAAATCGGCGATCTGCAGACGATGATTTCACTGATGACTGATGACTAAATACTCGTAAATGAACCCACCAACTGCTGCAGTATTTAATAATGTAAGTGATATGATTGTTTTGTCTTGGTCACTATCACAAAAATGCCGTTTTATTACAATGAAATCTGCATTTCTTTATCGTTTGGTTCAAAAGAAAGTGGCGAACCTATATAATGAGCAGAAATTATTAAAATACGCCAACATTATAATTGTAAATTGTGGTAACTCCGTATTTGATCCGGCGCATACTGTCTTAAATATCACTTACAATAGAAATTTAAAAACAATTTCCGACGAAAAATGTCTCAAGTACACATACAACACAAAAAAATAAATAAAATCCAACGTAAATAGTAGTAAGTTAAACTTAAGACAAAACACCGATCTTGAACTCCGAAGTAAGTTGTGGTAAGTGATAACATACTACAGTATTCACCGGTATTATTAAAAATTTGTCAAAATCCATACTAATAAATTCGCACATGATTTATGAGTGAAATCGAACAAATGCCAACTTTGCTTAGTGGTTTTAAATCATTTTTATTTCGCAAGCGTCTTTTATTTCATCTCGGACCTTTTGATTTAACTGACCAACACCCGTTTTGAAAATTAATTTTGGTCTTGCAGTTAGTTTGAGTTTGTTTCCGATACAGTGTCTTACTCTTATCGAATAAAATGTATCGTTTATCAATTTTTGTCTCATCTAGTTGTTAGTTTTTGGTAAAAAATTATCATTCACGAAAAACCTCTGCTCCACCGCGTATAAGATCGTAACTGGCACTTACGCTGCGTGAGCGCGGGTGGCCGCCCCGTATTAACTGTCGTAAGTACACTTACTACAGTATACGACGGTGTTATTTTAAGTTACGACAGTTTTCGGGTTTCAAAAACCTATTTGTAATAGGATTTATTAAATTTTTCTTCGTGGAACCGATACATTCATAAAATATATAATGTTTTATGAAATAAAAAAAAAATCCCAAATTTCAAGTTACGACAACTTACGTAGGGGCCGTCGAAATATGGACCCAAAATTGTGCCCTGAGCGACACCATTCTTAATCAGGACGCAGCGCGCAACCTAATGTCATCAACCTACAGGCGTGTGGTACAATGCGTCCGCCGCACTTGAAGTAGTGGCTTCCGGTTCGGCGCTAGGGTTGGCTGCTATTAAATAACGTTCATTTTAATTAGTAAAATAAAATATTTAAAACGGTGAAAAAATTTAATTTAAACTTTCGTTAGACAAGAAAACTATGAATATAATTAAACGTTAACTTGGCGTTAACTCGAGCTCAGTGCTTGATAATGAAGACCTAGGTTCTCCAAAACATGTCGCGCGTAGTGAAATACACGGGAGTTTAACCGTTTAATTATATTTACGGTGAAACAAATATGGGCACCATAGTGTGCCTTGAGTGACACCATACTGAATCAAGACTTAGTGCGCAATAAATAAGTGGGATTACAATTTTTTAATGCCTTTGCGTAAAAGGAAATAAAACAATGGTTTGACATCGTGGAAGAAAACTATGGTCTCTCAGTTGAGGATGCAAAACGCAGAAGAATGGTTCAAATGGAAACAAAAGATACGGAAGGTGGTCCCTGGGAGTGGTTGGGATGCCCGGGATGTAACGCCAAAATGATGATTGGGTGAGTCTTTTTTGACACTTGTGGAAAAAGTAATAAGCCTTGCGTTTATCATTAGAAAGAAAGAAAAAAAGAAAGAAAATACATTTATTTAACGCCACAAATACAATAGATAAAACACACAAAAAGTAACAAAGTTTTGACGTTAAAACGGATCCCCCTCAGCATGTTGCCACGGTAAACCATGGCGCTGGTTTTCAGTTGGAACTTAAACTAAATCAGTAACACTAAATCCTAAAATATCTCAATTTTTATCTGAGTTACTGCAAACCATTTAGTTATCCCCTAATCGTTTCACTAGAATGTGTTAAGTATACTATTTCTTCTAAGCTGTAAGACTTACCGATATACTTAGGACGATTGGGACCGTATTTATAACAACGGCGGAAAAGTTATCTGACTCCATTGGATCATCATTTAAGTAGTTATTCCTACAGACGAAAGAGAGAAAATATCAATGCTTTTAAGATTATTCGTATAAGAATCCTTGAATTTTTTTCATTTGTTGTGGTAATTAAATAAATATGAAATAAATATTGTTATTTGTATTTTGTCCCTATCTGCCGAAAGAAAATGTGAATGTGACACATAATAACAACAATTCGTTTGCTTCTTCTTCTTCTCCATCTTTGCTCAAGGCTTTTTCTGATTAATTTCTTTTTTGTTGTAAATGTATCCGTATAGGTAATCACCATTTTAAAACAACCTTTATTATGCTAGAAATTTATCTTAGCAATAGCAAAAGCAATAGCTTTTAGCTATTAAGTAATAGCATAATAATTTAAAAATAGGGTGGTAAATACGACTATATTGCCATGGCCCTAGAAGTATGGCCGAAGTTGAATCATAAATCAGGGTTGGCAGCCCTGCTCCATAATCAGGGCATAGACAATGCATCGTTGTGGCCATCTAGAGCCTGCCCAACGCCGGCGTGTGTCATAGAACGTGATGGTTGATTTAAGACTGGTCAAATATTGAATCAAGGAAATCAAATTACTCGTAGATTCTTTTTAAATGAGTTTTGAGGGCTTACCAATGCTAATTCATGGCTTTCGCATTTACGTGTCGACGACTTTTATTCAAACTAGCAAAAATAAACTCATGTAGTTTCACAATGTCTACATATGTGCCAGTAAATAACAGGCTACCTTTTACTCAATATTTTGTTTGTTTTATTAAAATGCTTGTTTTTGGGTAGTGAGGGTACTAATCACAATAATATTTTTTATCACGTCACGTAATATCCACAACACGCCCTATTGAGCTTATCGGCAACGGGTAGATTTTTGTAAAATTGTCAAACAATATTTCATCATCATCATCATCAGCCTATGATAGTCCACTGCTGGACGTAGGCCTCTCCTATTAACTATGCGTATATAAACGCATTAGGAGGTAAATGCCCATAATCATATTTATGTTGTATAAATGTTTGTTTCCCTTCATTAATTTTAAATTTCAATTTCTGATACTGAGTATGTGACCCATCCATACTTGATGTTGAGTACCTAAAATATATACTCATTTGCTACCGCCTAATAACTAAAAGAAGGACGCAAGGACAGAACCGAGTCTTTATCGTGTCTAAGATTTTTTACGCTTTAGGATTGATATTAAAACTAAAAAAATTGCTTATAGATTAAAGATGCTTAGAAAGTTAATCACAAAGCTAAAATTAAACATTTTGTGAGTATAATAATACCATTTAAAAATCAAATAATTTACCTTCTTATAGCCAAAACAAAATTCATAAGCTATTTCAATGAGATCTTATTTCCGATTCTTGAATGCAATGCAAGACATTAATTTCATACGGGCTTGTATCGGATATGTAGGCTAGCTGTCAACCGCGTGGTTGCATAACGTACTGGTTTCAATTCAAGGTCTGTGTCGGGCGGAAGCTGCTTAAAGAGTTTTTACATATCAGGCTTTGATGGGATGGCCACCTGCGTAGCTTCGAGACTTGGTGTATCCTGGTCTTTAAAGGGTCTCAGGTAGCGGCCACGTACCGGAAGGCACAGCGTGACTCCCTACAAGGTGGACTGATGACCTAGTGAAGGTCGTAGGAGACCGCTGCGGGTGGGGCAGGACCGGTTATTGTGGCAATCTTTGAGGGAGGTCCTTAAACTATGTACAATTGTTTTGCAACTGACCCGTAAGTAAATCAATCATATTAGTACAGGCACATTTTTTTATTCGATTTTTTCACGCCCTCTTGTGTCATGTTTGTTTGACATTAGCCCACAGCGGGTCGGTAATTCGATCCGAGAAGGCGCTAAAATGATAATAAATAATAAATCAAACTAGTTTTTTTGCCATAAAGCCACAACAGGTTCCGTTACGTTTTAAAATATTAAGTCATAAATATTATCGTGGACACAAATCAAGAATAAGTGGATATAAAACAAACGGCTCTAGATGCATCAAATTAAAAGTCCGGTGTTTTAAATGTAAATTTTATATTTTAATGCAATTCATCATTTTGAAACCTAACTCTATGTCGTTTAAATATTTTGTAAGATTGTCAGCAATATCATGATTAGGTATTATTAAAATTATAGTAGCGGGTAAACATTCTTACCATATCATAAACATTCAAAATTTCCATTTTATAGTTCAGTTGCTGTTATTCGCTTTCTTATAAATGCCATTTTTAAAGTATCAAAGTTTTATGATTCAATATAATGGAGCAATTTCGCATAAACCTTCTATCCTAAGTTTATGTTTATGATTTTCAATACATTTCTAAAATTACGGTACACGAGATAAGGCTCTGAAACGAAATAAGTAAGTACGATTAATACAGTACCGGTAAAAAATTTAAGTTCACTCCATGATTTCAATACAAAATAGACTTTTGTGCTATTTTTTTTTTCAATGTTAACAGCAAAATAGTTTTTCTACCGATGTCTTGCTGATTCGAGAGCTATTTAATATTAATTTCCCATAAAATCAGGACAATTTTATACATCGGATACGATAATAATTCTTAGGCAAGGGAAGTTATAATTTTTTGATCATTAGTATGAACATCCCGTAGGCATGACTACCAAAAGCTGCAACAGCTGCCTCAGTTGTCTGGGCTATTCGAAAGTAACGGTTAATTAAAGAGGAATAGCTCTTTAATCAGTCACATGTTCATTGAAAACAAGTGTAGACTTAAATGCTGGAAAAATGATAGCCGAAAAGATCAATTTTGTATCAAAATCGTGGTGTGAACTTGAATTTTTGACCGGTACTGTAGATGTAAAAAACACGGTTCCTGAGATGATCTTGTGATAGTTGCTTTTGAAGATCAATATGATAATATCAGATAATATAATTAAGAAGTTAACCTTGATTGTATACAACAGTACTGATGGATCAGAAATTAAAATAACTAAAAATAAAGTCTCCAGTTAATAATGTGATATATACCCAAGACCTTGCGTGATAAAACAAAGTAATGGACCCAAATGCTGGCCAAAGCAGACATATTAATTTCCATCAAGTTAAATACAGACAGACAGACGTATCGTGTGACGGTCATCGTACCAAGGAAGCGAATCGTTGGGACAAAAACTTGTGTTTTGTTTATCAAGTTCCAAGCGACAACATTATTTTTATTGCCATTCTTGAGTTAAAAAACATTTTGAGTCGTATTTCCAATTTTAAAAACCAGATTGAGATACTTTGTTTCTTTTATGAAAATAATAAAATTAAGATTAAAAGTAGTGCTTGTTTATTTGCAGTTGAGTACTGGTTATACTCGTTGTATAGGCATATGCAACACTAACTGATGTCGGTGAGCTTGTCTAGGTACTTTTGTAAGCAGTTTTATTTTGCTGTCGGTTTGTTTTTTCAATTTGATATTTCCTATTTTTGTTACTCAGAGTTACGAGCTTTTTAAATCCCTGTATATGAAAAACGTTACGACATATAAAGTGTATGAAAAATCGTAACTCAGGGGAGCACAAACCCTGGAATCATTTTTATAGATTATACTGGATGAATTAAAAGTGCAAATTCTGAGTATTATAAAAGTAAAAATAACACAATCTTAAAATAAAAATAAAAATAGACCCTTCCCTGAAACACGAAATTATTCCTGATAAAAATATCTTTCTGTGTTATTTCCTGAACCAAAACTAACTACTCGCGAAATGTCATGAACATATTAGCGTTGAACATATCCTGAAAAAATGCCGACTCTTTCCAAACGGCTCGATTTTTTTCGGATTCTTTCGGAATCTAAACCAACATTGATTCGTTCCAATTATAGGTACAAAAGGCAAACGCCATGTCATTGAAAAAAACTCAATTGAAATAGATGGAAGGAGTGACATTGACAATGTTTATTTCTTAAAAACCCAAAAAAGGAAACGTGATTTTTCCGACGTTTTTAACGCTACATAAAGTAGTGTAAAAGGTTAAATCCTAAAAATGCATCCCCAGCGTCGAACCCCACCAACGGAGGTAGACTGCGGTTCATAGGTCGTGCGCTTTCACTGAGCATACGCCGAATGGGGAAAATTGAATATCGCTTGCGAAACGTCATGTTCTTGCGGTTCGGCCACGAAACCGTGCGAACTGCGGCGCGGCAAGCGTTTTATTTAGCATTTTACGGCCCGGCCACGACATTGGTCTAAGGCGACCAGCGGCGAGCGAATCCATGAGTTGGAGCGGGATGCCGATATGGGTACGAGAGGGAGCACCATACGTTTTCCGCTAAGCCGGTCGCCTTAGACCGATGTCGTGGCCGCGGCGTTACTGCGAACACCGAAGTTTGTAAATTTCTACGTTATAATTAAAATTCCTTATGCTGTTCTACAAAGTTGCTAAAATATTGTTTTATCAACATGTATTTGCATGCTGTACATCTGCAGCCGGATAAGGCGAACTAATGTATACTTGAAGTATGAACACCTATGTATAGAACACTTTTCTGCAAATAAATCATTCTTATTCATCTTCTTATTCGGGGATTTGTCTCTGTCACTCTAATGATGCCTTCGTTGGAGGGACAGGGGCAAATCCCCGAAATTAAAGAACTTCGCTGTTTGCAGTAGTACTTAGGCTTGTTCATTGGGAAGTCGGCACACGTGGTTACTTGGAATCACGCACCATTATTAAACGGGTCAAAATTCTTTTCGTTGTGTCCCTAAAAACGTGACGCAGTGGTGATTTTTGTATGAGATGATGTTTTGTTTTCAATTTCTGATGTATGGATTAAAATCTAGCGTGAAAAAGAAATACAGGTGCACTGATTTTTTTTTATATACTGAGTCGAAACAGCAACTAAAAATGTGACAGAGTGGTATGAAACAAGACAACGAAAAGAATTTTGACCCAAAGTCTATCACAGTTACTATTTGCGAGTGTAATAAGACTTGGATAAGACTTTATGATATTATGATAATGTGTTTTTCTTTCGTCTTTCAATTAGCCGCGAGTGCGTAATGAATACGCAGCGTATTCAGTAGTAAATTGCTGAGGGTGCTCTGCATCTTGGCCATTTACTTACATTATGGATTCCGGCAAGGAAACATTTCTATTAGCGACGAAATCGCGACGCACTTGCGGCGATTTGGTTACGGGCTCGCGACGAACTCGCTGCGCGCTTGCTTCGCTTGCAAATCGCAAGTGTGATAAGATAAGGCCCTTAAGAAAAACGCTCTTGACGCGCCGCAAATCGCTCGTGTTCGTGGCCGATCAGTCATGTGCCTAGACGTGTGCGGTCTGTGTATAAGCAACTTTGAACCTTATTGCTAATATTTAAGCTTGTACCTTGTAGAATGGTGGATCAGATTTGCATACTGCAATTTAGACAGTTAAGGAAATTGATACTTATTTCACACTTAAAGTTCAGGAGTGAGACACGCCGCGCCACATTGTAAAACAAAAGTGAACTATAAATACTACTTAACGGTCTTACGGTACGGTACTTTACGGTCGGCTCTAATAATATGTATACCTACATTATAAATATTAGATGTCATATACCAAAGAAAAACGACCAAGATCACCTATGTCCGAGGTGGGGACATAGGTGATCTTGGTCGTTTTTTAGGGTTCCCTAAACGGAACCCTTATAGATTCGTCATGTCCGTCTGTCCGTCTGTCCGTTTGTCGGTAATGATCAGCTTATTAATGCACCGTTTAAATTTTCACCCCGGTTGTAGGCCACACACTGTATAGTATTAAGTGGTGTGACTACTGGAGAAAAATTAAAAGTACAAATCAAAATATTTAATAAATAATTTGATTTGTGTTTTCGCAATATGTTCAATATGTATACAGTTTTGATCCTTATTCCTTTGACATACGTTCTGAAATGTATACATATTATTAGACGTGACTGTACAAACTATATACTACGCTCTGTCCAACAACCTTTGGCATAAGAAAAAGGAGGCAAAATAAAAAAAAATTAAGGCGCGTATTTTACATTATGAAATGAAAAAAAATAATAATTTACTAACACAAAATATAACTTAAAATTATTATTACATTAGAAACGAAGATATCGAAGTTGTGCCAAAGGGTCCTCACTCAGCACCGTATACGTGTTGTCACGTAGTGCACCGTAGGGCACACTACGCAACGCTGATTTTCAGTAGGGCTCGAGATATACAAACATTAAAGCAAAGACGTCACACATAAAAATTTACGAAGTTAAAGTATGTACATTTTTTTTTGGAAATCGTCCCCATCACTAGTTGGCGGAAATATTGCATTTTTATCGTTAGTACTCTACACTACTTAAAACGTAACTCAAATAACAACTTGGTTTGGTGCTTAAAAAGAGGTAAACAATCTTGCGGTATCTTTTTATTGAAAAATGTATATAAAAATCCAAACTAGGTATTTAATGAATCCAAAACAATATAAATCACTGTATTTTCTTGTTATATTATGTATATTTGCTAAAACTTATTTTCTACTCGTAGTTTTCAATAAAAAGATAGTGCAAGATTGTTTACTTTTTTTTAAACACCAAACAGAGTATAGGTAAGTATTAAGATTTGCTCGTAAACCAACAAAATAACTCCTTTTACCACAAAAATGTCTTTCACCGCCCATCTTACCTTCAACATTTCAGAAATCAACATCGCAACCTTCAGAAGGTCGTAAAAGCTCACGTCCGATTCGTTCCGACCTCAACCTTCTCTCAACGATCAAAGTAAACTTAAGCACAACAAAATGGCGACTTTTAAGGAAGCAAGGGCGATAGTCGTCTTGTTGTCCTGCCCAAAAACGAGGGACCTTGGTTATTCGCGTTCAAGTTGTTTACAGTTACCATGAGGTTAACTTTCGGTAAACTTTTTTATGGTGCATTAGCTTAGAGCACTCGTACACCTGTAAGTTCTTACATAAGTTATAGGGACGGAGCTATGCTAAGCAATGAGAGGTGAATATCAATATCTCATTCCTTAGTATAGCCCCATCCCTATAATTTACGTAAAAACTTGTAGGCCCGCTTTAGGCCAGCCGTACGGCTGTACGGCCTAAAGCGGGCCACAGACGATCAGTTTTAACGGTTCACAGTCAAACTGTTCAGTTAAAAATAATCTAATTAAATTTTGATTAGATCATCAGTTCAACTGCACAGTTTAAAGATTTGCCTAAACACGTAAGTTTTAACTGAACAGTTAAAACTGATCGTCTGTGGCCCGCTTTAGATCGACAATCTATGGCCGTTGGGGCGGAAAGGTTCTCGAGTGACGTAGCGGAAGACGCAGCGTGGGCCCCCTACAAGGTAGACTTATTATTATTATTATTTATTCAAACAAAAAATATACAGCATGACAGTATAAACCAAAGCACTGTACAATTTAGACTACACAATATTAGATACAAAATATCATTATAATACACCACTGTCATCCATTACCTCGCAGTACTTCAGACATACGCTACACACAATTGCCCATCGGCTTGCAAACAGATCACATTCAGGTGCCCATGACAGAAGCGCGTTCAAAAATCTTAGAGCTCGAACAAGAGGAGATCTTTGGCGAGCCACAGTACGCGATGTTGGAATCGCAAGAAGGGTATGGTTTCTAGGCCTAAGATCTTGCTTAGGCAGTAAAGGTATAGAGAGCCGCACTACCTGTGCCACTAGCTCAGGGCAGTCGGAATCTCCGCGCAAAATTCTACAAGCTACTACCAAAAGATTGTAGTCTCGCCTCACTTGCAAAGAGTTGAATCCTAGGCATCCCAACAAGAATTTAGTAGGGTATAAAAACGGATAGAGTTTGTAAACTCTTTTATACAGGAACCTTAGGAATGCCTTTTGCACTTTTTCTAGCAACAAAGCATACGTGCTCTCAGCGGGACTCCAAATTATACTGGCAGTATCTAGCTTACTCCGAACAAGGGCCGTGTACAGTAATTTAATTGCCTTTGGGTTGGTAAAGTCACGGGCATTCCTCACGATGAATCCCAGCCTCTTAAAACAGTTGGTAGCTAGGGCCTCAATGTGATCACGAAAGGTTAGTTTGGCATCAAAGAGAACACCGAGGTCTTTTATTACGTTTACGCGAGTTATAATTTCGGACCCCAGTATGTACTGGGCGTGTAACGGCTTCTGTGAGCGAGTAAAGGATAAGACATAGCATTTAGAAGAGTTGAATAATAACTTATTTACGATACTCCAATTGACCAAAGCCTCTATGTCCGTCTGCATTGCCTCACAATCTGCCAATCCCTCAATACCACTAATTAGTTTTACATCATCCGCATATAGGAGACATGTTGACCTTTTTATTACTGATTCAAGGTCGTTAACCATGATTCCAAATAAAAGCGGGCCAAGAATAGAGCCCTGACTGACGCCTGATCGTGTTGGATACGTGGAAGATATAAAGCACCCGTGCTTGACAAATTGCCGTCTGTTCTGCATATAGCTAGCAAACAATTTAAGAAGCCGGGGTGAGAAACCAATGCGAGCTAGCTTATTGAGCAAGACATCATTATCAACCTGGTCAAACGCCTTTTTAAAATCTAAGTATAGAACGTCCACCTGTTTCCCTTTATCTATGTACTCAGAAATTATGCTAGAGACAGTTAACAGATTGGTCTCGACAGAGCGCTTGGATCTAAAGCCATGTTGCGAATCGCATAAAAATGGTTTTATCTGAGGAGAAATCAACTTTTGGAGAATAGATTCAAACACCTTTGCACAAGACGACATAATGGCTATGGGACGGTAGTTTTCTACGCAAGAAGTATCTTTAGTTTTAGGTATAGGAGTAACACGCGTAAGCTTCCACTTGTTCGGATATGTTCCGGTAAATAGAGATAGGTTAACAATGTGACAAATAGGAGGTATAAGGTAGTTCATGCATCCCTTAACTATATATGCAGGAATTTTATCTGGTCCTACAGAACTTTGCGGCTTCAAGCGCTTAATGGCTGCTTCCACATCCTGAGGAGTAATGTCATGTATGTCGACAAAGTTGGCAGAATTTGATATATCATTACTATTGGCTGTGTTATGATCAAGCAAGGGGGCGCTGGACAGGAATACACTCGCAAAGTATTTCGCAAAAGCGTCAGCTGCATCCTTACCAGCATATTCTTCTCCGCTATACTTAACGCGAGTTTCAAAGCCACCCTTTGACTTTAAGGTCCCTACATGTTTCCAAAAAGCACAAGGGTCGCGACCAATATTGGCTTGAAGATCATTCATATAAGCATCGTAGGCATTAGTCAGCTGTGATTTTATATCAGATCGCAGCTTCGAGAATTCTCTATAAGTGGACACACAACCTGTACGTTTCCATTCACGGTGTAACTTAGCTTTACGTACTATTTTCTTAATTATTTCACTAGTAAACCAGACCGGATAGCGTCTAGTAGATTTTTTTGGACGCGTCTTTCGGGGTACTGCAACATCAAAAATGCTATATAGGATATTATAAAATAAATCTACTGCTTTATCGACATTTCGAGCATTTAACACCTCTTGCCAGGTTGCTTCGGATATGAGGTGATACAGTAGGCTGTAGTCACCTTTCGCAAAATTCCAATCTAGCTCACTGTCAATATTGCTTGGATCTAGGTATTCAGCTATGGGACCCTCTTTATTAAAAGTGAGGTGGAAAGCAATATCTAAAGGAGGGTGGTAGGCATCGCGATGCGGAACTAGTCCGCCTCCCACAATCTCCATAACAATGGCACTTTGGACGCGTTCTGTTACAAGCACTACATCAAGCTTACCTCCATACATATTCTCTATGTCATTCTTCTCACTCAACCCACAAGCGGTTAAAAAATAACAATAATATTGTAAGATTTTCTGAGATGTATACAGAGGGTTTAGATTGAGGTCACCTACAATAACAACATTATCGTCAAGTGATTCGATTACAGATTCCACCTTTTCAAAAAACTGCATGTACATATTATCAGTTGCTCTAGGATGAATATACACTACACATATATGCAAGCAAGTTCTACCGATGCGCAAGGAGGCCCAGAGGTCTTCACCGTTCATTGTCTCCAACTCTTTGCGCCTCGTCATCTTGATATCTGGCCGACAGGCGAGAAGCACTCCTCCACCACGAGCTCCAGTTGCTCTATCGCGCCTCAGTAAGCACCAACTTCCGGAGACTATTTCCGAGTCGTCAACGGACTCAGTGAGAAAGGATTCCGTAAGCGCAATCACGTCACTGCCTGTTGTAACGAAGTTCTGTCTAAAATGTTTGAGCTTCGTATTTAGACCTCGAACATTTTGATATATCAGGTGCATGGATTGTCGATTAGCGAAAAGTACTGACTTGTTTGCACTGACGGCGTGTTTAATGCTTCTTGAATTCAGCGTATCTTCGAAAAAACCACTCTTTAACTCTGGCGTTGCAAGGCCACACGCCGGCAGATAGACATTTGTCGAAATATGCGACAGGGACTCCAATTTTAAAGGATTTATATTCACCTTTAGGGTTCAGCTCTTCTAAAGTACAGCTGCCTTCAGGACACAGAGTTTTTAGGTACTCACGGATATCGTCAGCTCCAGATAACATGTTCCACAAATGCAAATGTTTCCTTTGCTCCACTGCCTTCAGTGATGTTACATCAGGGCCCGCCGTGCAACGCACTGAAGAATATCTCTTTATTTTTGAACCTTCCTCCCTGTTTGCCAAGTTCCCAGTGCCACATTGTTCTCTTGTCAAACGTTTTTTCTTATTTTTTGGTAGATGCACATTCCATGGGCCACTCGTCGAGTCTTCATCATCATTGGAAGACAAGTTGCCACTTTCAGCAGGGTTTTCATGGATTATGTTTAGTGGGTTGGAGTTATTATTTGGCGAGGGAATTTTGGTCTGGATATCGACTAACGTACCTTCAGATGAAGTACCGGGCAACATATCCGTGGTAATAACGGTGTTTTGCTTTGACCCACGCGTTGTTTTAGGGTTTACAATCGGATGATTCACGCCGCTAATGCCGACATGTTCCGAAATATCCGTTGGGTGGGAGGCAGGACTACAAGATTTGTTTAGCCGTTCTGACGCTGCAAGCTTTAGACTAATTTCTTCAATCCTAATCATGCATGCGGAAAGATCAGACTGATAGTTGCCTATTGCAGCAACTGCACTGGCCAATTCTTCTGTCAAGCAGGTTATCTGTTCACGAAGTAACAGGATTTCTAATTGCGCAGGCGTGGACTTATGCGCATCAGCCTCCGATAGCTGTTGTAGTGCAGGTTGCGAGGCAGGGGAGTCAGTGGGTGGCTTGTTTGTTAATTGTGTTATACTATTCCGAA
The DNA here is from genome assembly GCA_025490895.1 of Thaumatotibia leucotreta. Taxonomy (NCBI): domain Eukaryota; kingdom Metazoa; phylum Arthropoda; class Insecta; order Lepidoptera; family Tortricidae; genus Thaumatotibia; species Thaumatotibia leucotreta. Next base: position 18,522 of record JALPQI010011031.1, read on the forward strand.
TAAAGTTTAATGATAGTTGTTCGGATACTTTTTTACTAATGGTTTCAGCCAGGCGGTCACTGCAGGAATCATCGATTTCCTGGCGTACGATTGATCTTATAGTTTCAAAGTACATGACGTCGTCCCGGAAGGTCTCATTACCGTATTGCAGAGTTGTGTTTAAATAATTTCGCAACCGCTCTCGTCGTGTGGTGATGTTATCAGCCATACCTTGATCCGCTTTATTCTTTGAAGAAGGGGGAGCGTTACTGGTGCTTGGCTCTGGCGACGGGATTAGGGCTATTTTGCATTTATTGGTATGGCTTAGTTTTGCGGAACTGTAACAACAACTGCACTTCCAGGTTGCTTTATTTTCAGTAGTCATGAGCGAAAACCGTTTAAAACTAACGCCTATTTGTTCCAGGCAGTCTAGGCAGTAGCGATGTTGACATGAAAAACAATCTAAATAATTTCTTAGCGGCACTGAACTGCATTTATTGCACTTTACTGGCGGAGTCATATTGTTCGTTTAACTGTAGTAAAATAGCTAAAACTGTAATTTTAATAATAAAATGAGATAAATATTTACAAGAGAAAAAATTTGATTGACGTTGACGTAATTCCATAGAGCATTTGACTTATGACCTGGTGAAGGTCGCAGGAGTCCGTTGGATGCGGGTGGCGCAGGACCGGTTATTGTGGCAATCTTTGGGGGTGGCTTATGTTCAGCAGTGGACGTTTTTCAGCTGATAAGATGATGAAACTTAAATGGTAAGCAGCTGCCATTGCTTATGGACGCATACAACGTAGCGTGGAACACGAGTTGCCACAAGTTTAGCCGGTTGGTTGCCGTCATCTACTCGTATATCGGTAATCAACATTTTTTAAGTTATAGACTGCTCGATAATATATAGATAGATATTAGATGTCTTATTTATTATTTTTTTGTTTTATGATACCAAAGAAAAAATACCGATTTCAGAATTATAACTAACGTGAGAGTCAAACATATTTAAATATTTAGCGAAACGGATCATTGTTAAAAAGGATAATTAATGTGGAGGTTTTGAAAAAAAAAACGTACAGGGCTCGAGAAAAAAGATTGAAGAAAGTTTTTTATGCGAATCGATACCATTTCTATCCAGGCTTAAAAACTTATATATCTGTGAAACCAAAGAAAGCTAGAAAACGCACATCAAAGAGAGCTTACCAAACCATACGAGTATGAAGGCATCATCTTCAACGTAACATTTTTGAGTACCTTTATTACTTGTAAATTAATTAGCCATTAACAAATAATTACTTGATAAGAAAACAAATTTGGATTGAAAGAGTTCTAATGTAAACAAGTTTTTTGCTCTATTCGTTTATTGTTCAAATTAAATACATTTTAACGCCTTTGCCCACCAGTTGGCGTATTAACTTTTTATATAAATGATTAATGGCACATAATTCACGTTTTTGTAGTTTAGAATTAACTTTTAATCCTTTATTTTGATTAAGTAGTAGTGCGGTGACATTTGGCCGAAAAAAGGATTAGGGGCAGTGGAGGCCGAGAACTATTTTTTGTCTCATAATATTTTGTTCGATTTCTGTATGCCATAAGCCAAAAGGACATTCAAACTGTGAATAATTAAAAGACACGGTTCTAAATTAATTTATTATTGTGCCTATTTATTTACGATATCCTTATTCTTTTCTAAGTCTCGTATTTTCTCCAAAGCATTAAAGATAGGTACAGCATTTTACCACGCACTTAGTATGCAGTCAGAAGTACTGAAACGATAATTAATTTAATTCGTGAAGAATTTAGTTAATATTCCGTGATGACTTTTGATTATACTTATCTGTGTTTTTGCATTAAATCTGTGACGAGTTTTGATTTGATCCATTACCTACACAATAGCAGACCATCAATTAATTTAAAGTAATGTTATCTTTAATGCCGACACTATGTGAAAGGCGAAGGTCGATCAGGTTACATCAATTACAATAATTTAATCAATCTTATTATTTTAATTCAATAATGTGATGTAATTTTTCATCATGTTGAAGCGATTCTGAAGATAAATGCTATTATTTTAACAAGTTAGATTTATTGCTTACGGTATCATTAAGTTGTCCTAGGTGTAGGTAATTACTACTCCCGCACTCTTGGTAGCTAAAGTTCACTGAGTTGTTTTTTATTTATGAACAAAAACTGTCCAATATTTTATCTAAATATATGAAACTAGATAAGGTTACTTAAGAAAGACCTAAACTGCTGCAATGTTTCTGAAAACGACACGTCAAACAAGGCAAAAAGGAAAAAAAGACGAGATAGCCAACCTCCACCATATTTAATTACGACGGTTAGAATAATAATTACAATAGAAAGAGAACGACAGATTAGGTCCTTCCTGTGTAGGTATTATTTTTATATGACCAGAACTGAAAAACACATTGATAAAAAAATTACCTAAAAAATTACGACGATTTGGATTGAACAAAACTGTTCGATTGATTTTCGGCGATTGATATTTTACCATCGCCGAAAATCGGTCCCATCTCTAGCCGTCTCACCGTGGGTGTACCCAAACTACATATAACATGTCGATCAGTAATCAGTGGCAAGGCCACGCGTGGGCGCAATCATTAAGTTAACATATCAAATCGACATTTTGTAACTTGTGACGTGTGTCGTTGTCGAAAAAATCGGCTAAGTGCGAGTTGGATTTGCGCACTAGGGTATCTTGGACTTAAGTTACACTTGTAAACTATTGTTCTATATCATACTTTTCTGACTATCTTATTTCCAGGGTTTTTGGTCAACGGGAATTACCTATTTAATGTCCTATGGGTTGCCACACAAACGGTATTTTCTTTTGAAATAATGGAATCCCAGACTTGACAATTGTCAAATGCCTCCTATAAATGCTGTCTCAAAAATTTTTAATGTTAACGCCACATATAAGAACAAATTTTATAAGCTTAAATTACCCTATCTTTTTTCTTTGAGCATATTTCTATTATGTCTCTCTTTTTTCCCAAGTGAAGAGAAAGGCAGGCATATAGACCTATGGTTAAAAATATATGGCAGTGCTATTGCAGCCCAACTCAGAAAGTATAGGTAAATAATAATATATAAGATAAAGATGATCTATTTATGTAATAAAACACTGAAAAAAATAATTTGTTAATGGTAACCGAACTTTCGTCAACCTGTAACTTAAAAAAAGTGACGAGCGAAGTAAGGCAATATCTTACCAAAATCAGTTCGGTTAATTTTCTACTAAACAATTGATGTTGCGTATTGCTAAACAATATTAGTTATATCGTGTGAAAACTGTCTGTTGTATATTACCATAAGTTCAGTTATATTTAGTTTACAATTCAGTTATTGTAGACGTGCTGTATGTTGATAACAAATTTACTGTTTGTCAAAATCTTACTGAATTCACAACTTACTTTAATCAAATTTTCTGCTACGCCTAAACCAACTGGCTCAGTAATGTTTAACATAACTTTTTTGTTACCTATAACCAATTTAGAGTATTATTTTAAGCAATTTGTTTCATTATATTTAACCAAATTATTTGCCTGCATGTAACCAAACGAATAGGTTATACACGACAAAAATACGTTGTTCATATACAGCCAAATGTTTAAATTATTTTGACCAAATAGTTTGCCTACTTCTAACCAAATGAATAGGTTATATATACATGACAAAAATACGTGGTTCATATACAGACAAATATCAAATGAGTTGTAAATAGGGCTCACTGCCTGTATAAAATCCAGTACGTCTCATCGTCACCTTTCCTATCCCCTGGGTGATGAGACGTACTGGATTTTATACAGGCAGTGAGCCCTATTTACAACTCATTTAACTACAAGTAGGGTGTATAAGCCACATCGATGATTACCCAAAAATAAGTAACACTAAACGAGCATTTTAATTAACTTTATTAATTGTAATAATAGAAACATTCAAATAATAGAAACATTCATAGTAATTTATAAGAACGGTATAGTAATCAAAATAATCAATCAATCAATAATACAATCGCGAGCAACAGTACTTTTTGCATCACTTTATAGGTTTTCATTGCACAGAGTATCTTTGTAAACCAGTTTATTTTTCTAAATTATTTTACGAGTAATTCCATTATTTTGCTTGATACATTAGCTTCAGAGTCTCTTTGATTACAAGGAAAATGAAGAAATTAAAATTATTTGGTTTACAAAGACATGACATGTTTTGAAATGTCCTTATGTAACCTTCTAATCCCCATTCCCGAAGGTAGTCTCCAAGGGTGTCTGCTGGTGGAGGTACAACTTCCATTTTGGAATATTCAAGTAACTTGACATACATATGTCATACGCAACGCAAAAAAAGCGTTTGGTTATTTCTATGCTAAGTATTGTCTATATAATGAAGTACGTTTGGTTACACATTGTATTTTATTTGGTTAGATAAAGCGAATGGTCTGCTAGAGTAGCAAACCCGTATTTGGTTTTACTCTACTAGACAAAACTGGTTATATGTAACAAAACTATGTATTATAATAGCAAATCATTGTTGAGTTAAATCTAAACAATTTTATGTTATGGATAATAACATCGTCTTTGTTAGAAGCTAGGACTTGGTTTTTGTTGCATATTGTCAATGCTTACTCTTAAATTAGACCAAGCGGTTTATTTACATGTGAACACTTGAATTTGTTTACTGTTTTAATGTAAGACGTATACAAGCATTTATTTACGAATAGCCCAACTTAGAATAACATTATCCGTTTGGTTTTTAATACGCAAACCTGTTTGTTAATAGAAATTAACTTTAGTAACGCCATACCGAATTATGGTTAATGATGAAATAGCCAAAGTAGTTCAGTTAAATATTTTTTTCAGTGAAGACTCGATAAACTAGACAAAACAAGAGTGCGAAAGACGTGATCATTTTAATATTTGCATTGCGGAACCCTAAAGCTTTACGTTAGTACGAATGGTGAAATAGTACCTACGACTACTGGTAACTTTGAAGTTTGAACGCAATAGATAGGTATGCAAAAACAACTCAAACTTGTCACAAATCGTAGTCGTATTTATAAGTACAAGTTAATTAGGAGACTGAATAGGTATCTACTAATAATTTTATGTTATTATTGATAAGCAGGTATACTGGTATAGTAATAGCAACAGTAACAAATTTATTCCATCCGGTATTGCTGTTGATACCCCTAATAAATAAAATAAAAATACTCTCTAATACAAGTTATTCCTGCCTGCCTGTTAATAAAACTGCAAGGCTGCAAATTAAAAAAAATGCAGGCGTGAGTTGGTTGGCCATAGAAAATTTGAATTAGCCGCCAATTTCTACTAACAAGCTGGTTGGCCAGAAATTAATGATTATATCGATATTATATAAAATAAAATATAACTAATGCAATTCTTTAATAAATAAATAAATATCTTGGGACATCTTGCACAAATCGACCTAGTCCCACGGTAAGCTCAATTAGGCTTGTGATGTGGGTACTAGGCGATGAATATAATAGATAGATACATACACATACTTAAATACATAGACAGCCATGACCAAGAAACAAATATTTGTGATAAATAAATACACAAATAATGCCCTCGCCGGGACTCGAACCCGGAACCTCCAGCTTCGTAATCAGGGTCACTACCAACTAGGCTACGGAGGCTGACAAATTAATATTACTAAGGTAATTGAGAAAGACATAATATGTTGTTTTCCAAGCGGGCGTTATTGCAAAATATACGTTAACATTATATTTTAAAGACAAACGGGTCTTAATCGCGTAAACTTACGTTTAATTATATCCTGACGTTTCGGGCATGACGTTACACCCGTCCCGTGGTCGCAGGCAGACTCTAGTCTGCGTCTAGCCATGCCCGAAACGTCAGGATATAATTAAACGAAAGTTTACGCGATTAGTTAAGACCCGTTTGTCTTTAAAATATAATCTTAGAAAAGAAAGGCGCAGCGTGGGTACCCCCACAAGATGGACTGATGACCTGGTAAAGGTCGCAGGAGTCCGCTGGATGCGGGGGGCACAGGACCAGTCATTGTGGCAATCTTTGGGGGAGGCCTATGTTCAGCAGTGGAGGTCTTTCGGCTGATATGATGATGAACCCCTACTACTAAGACAACCGTTTGTCTTTAAAATATGACTTATAATCGTGAAAGTTTAAATCAAAACGTTGACATTAGATTAAAAATACTGCATCTGTACCTAAATGCGATTCATACAAATCTTGCTTACACATACTTCTCAGGAGCACTTCAGATGTCATCGCGTACATCCAACACCGGAACGCGGTTTGTTTTCTTAGAACTAGTGCTTATCTGCATTGGATGCTTGAGAGCTAGATGGAATTCAGACTACCTATACCGAGATGCATTTATCTATCAACACTCTAAAATTTTTAATTATTATTTCATTGCATTATTTCATAATCACGTACTTTCAGAACTACAATCTTGGGCTTATCACAAACTTAAAACCTGACTCTGAAATAGAATGGAACTAGATTTTATTAATGTTTGTCAGAAAGCAGAAATATAAGTGTGCTACAGTCAAAATTTGAATTATTTCTCAATTCAGATTAGATTTTTTCTAATTGTTGAGATTTATCCACTGCCTCCAGGGATCGGATACCGGTCTTTTCTCCATACAAAAAAACGGTTCTTATTTCGTTCTTTTCCGTTCTTCGCCACATAAATTATTTGTTCATGGAGTAAGTACTTCAAAAATACCATGTTGTTATTTCGAGTATTCAAAATATTCGACTATCTATGAAAGTTTTTCCAAAAAGCGGTTTCGAGCCCTGCCGGCCTCTAAGTAACTATCCTATTGAAATCCATTAGCAACATAAATTATGTTGAAATATATTATTTCATGATCTAAGTGATTCATTTTGTTGTGTTTGTGATTCTTGAGTTAGATGACAATCTGTTAGCTAGTAGTAGAGTATTGGGATAGATTAGCATGTAATTAGTTGATTTTATTGCATCATTCAGTTAACTATATGTTGAGCAAAAAGAAAAGTTGTCAATGTTGTCAGTCAGGTATGTATTGATTATTTCAGATTATCACTCAGATCTATAATCGATTAAATTGTTCGAATCAAAGCAGCGGCTGCTTTAACCTCGTGAGGCCCTATGTCATATATATATTACAGAACATTTTGACTTTATAGATATAGTGTCAAAGTTAAAATTCGGTTGAAGTAAGTGACGTCACCAGGCCTCAGGAGGTTAAGCACATAGAAATATAAATAAAATTCGTAACATATACAAACATCACAAAAACGATAATAATAATAAACGAAATATACAAAAACGAAAAAAATACACAAATAAGAACGTGTAAGCTACTAAAATGGCCTCATCTCAGCATAGCGTTTTTTAAACAGAATAAAATAAGTAAAAAAAGTTTTAAGTTAAACGGTTTTCATTGCACCAAAAACTAGAAAATAAAAATTAGTATAACTAACCGTAGATGCTACTTTCTGTAGATTACTCACGTGAAACTATTATCACTGTAGTATTCCCAAGTCGGATGCTGAAAGCCACGTTTAGCCTCTATATCAGTGGATTAAGCGTTACCTAATCGGAAACTTTTACCAAACTGAAATAAAAACGTGGGGCGTACGCATTTGTGTTTAAGTCACTATAGTTATTTAAGAACAAACATAGAAATCAAGACAGCAATAGTGTATTAAGTTTTGTTCTGGCCTTGATAAAATTTATTTAACTTTGTAGAAGTGTTGGAAGAGATGGATGATTAATTGCAAAATTAAAGCTACAATTACATATTTTGAACTTGTATGTTTCTTTATAATAACGCCCCACGTTTTTATTTTAGTTTGGTAACAGTTTCCGAATAGGTAACGCTTAATCCACTGATATAGAGGCTAAACGTGGCTTTCAGCATCCGACTTGGGAATACTACAGTGATAATAGTTTCACGTGAGTAATCTACAGAAAGTAGCATCTACGGTTAGTTATACAAATTTTTATTTTCTAGTTTTTGGTGCAATAAAAACCGTTTAACTTAAAACTTTTTTTACTTATTTTATTTTCAAGTTTTTAGTGCAATTACCTACATATTCTAGATCAAAGATGTTGTTTGTAATATGCAATACAATTATGCATGCTAGCGTTTAACTCTCGCGCTTTAATTACGACACATGTATTCGTAATTAACATTATTTTATGTGTAACGAGAGGGGAATCCCTGCTGAATAGATATTTTTAGAAATCCGACACTTAAAAAAATGTCAGCTTGAATGCCCGAAGTGTCTCAAATGGACGTGTTATTCATACAATACCTTAGATAACAGAGATCTGACAATAAGGAATATATCAATCAGTTTGGTTTATTGAGAAAATCTAGTTTAAATTTATATATTGTACACATTATACAAGTCGAATTTCGAGACTATAAAATATAAACTCATACTGTCAGTCGAATGTCGAATGTCCATGTGGCACCCACCTCAGTAATAATGGATAACTCGGTTCTCGAAGTTGTTGACGATTACGTTTATCTTGGACAAACAGTTCAGTTAGGTAAATCCAACTTTGAGAAGGAGATCAATCGGCGGATCCAACTCTGATCTACGCCTGCCCTACGCGAACCACTCACGCTGTCACTCTATCAGTTGGAGGGCCACAGGCCCGACGGCTCGCCCTACGGGAACCACTCACGCTGTCACTCTATCAGCTGGAGGGCCGCAGGCCCGACGGTCTGCCCTACGTGAACCTAAAACGCTGTGAGTCTATCAGCCGGAGGGCCGCAGGTCCGACGGCTCGCCCTCCGCGATCTACTCAAGCTGTCACTATCAGCTGGAGGGCCGCAGGCCTGACGGCTCGCCCTCCGCGATCTACTCAAGCTGTCACTATCAGCTGGAGGGCCGCAGGCCCGACGGCTCGCCCTACGCGATCCACTCACGCTGTCAGTCTGTAAGCCGGAGGGCCGCAGGCCCGACGGCTCACCTTACGCGAACCACTCACGCTGTCACTCTATCAGCTGGAGGGCCGCAGGCCCGACGGCTCGCCCTACTCGATCCACTCACGCTGTGAGTCTATCAGCTGGAGGGCCGCAGGCCCGAAGGCTCGCCCTACGCGAACCACTCACGCAGTCACTCTATCAGCTGGAGGGCCGCAGGCCCGACGGCTTGCCCTACGCGATCCACTCACGCTGTCACTCTATCAGCTGGAGAGCCGAAGGCCCGACGGCTCACCCTACGCTACGCGAACCACTCACGCTATCACTCTATCAGCTGGAGGGCTGCAGGCCCGACGGCTTGCCTTACGCGAACCACTCACGCTGTCACTCTATCAGCTGGAGAGACGCAGGCCCGACGGCTCGCGCTACGCGATCCACTCACGCTGTCACTCTATCAGCTGGAGAGCCGCAGGCCCGACGGCTCGCGCTACGCGAACCACTCACGCTGTCACTCTATCAGCTGGAGGGCCGCAGGCCCGACGGCCTGCCCTACGTGAACCACTCACGCTGTCACTCTATCAGCTGCAGGTGGCACAGGGCCGGTTCTTGTGGCAATCTTTGGGGGAGGCCTATATTCACCAGTGAACGTCTTTCGGCTGATATGATGATGATGATGATGATAATGAAATCCGTATGTTTCTACCAAATATCTAAAGCAGTCATTCAAAATCTACATATCGCTAAACCTAGCGGTTGTGGCAGGCAGTAGCACTGGAGTATCAGATTTGAGGAGTTGGGCGTTAGTATTAAATTCGCATGTTTCTACTTAATATCTAAAGAACTTCTTTAAAATCAAGATATCGATAAAAGATAAACTGGAAAGCAGTTATTGTGGGCAGCACTGCAGCATCAGGAGTGAGGAGTTGGAAGTTAAGATCAGGCTGTTAGTATTTGATTATGCCAAACATGTTATACTTTCATTTTCACGTGTCTTACACTCTCGGTTAAGGTAAGCAGTACGTCTGCAGCATCAGGCTTTGAGGATACAAGGATACAAATATTATAATATTGCATTGTCATCGGGACTTGATAAGAGTTCCAAATTTTATTGATTTCGGTGCAGTAGAAGTGGTCGAAAAATCGATTACAAGATTTGAAGCATCGACGACAGTTGATACGCGGTGAAGTTAATAAAAACCGTTTAAAAACCGTGCTTTAAACCAAAAAAAACCAGTAGAAACGAAAAATCATGTTAAGTTGATATCAACATTATTAGCTTTAGTTATACATACGTACATTTTGAGAATCAAGTTTGAGTACTTAAATAAATTTTCCTTCTATAACAAATTTTGTAGCAAAATCAAACAATGACAAGACTAACAACGTAACAACCCACAAAAGTACTTAAGCTTGTATGGACAAATTAAATCAACCATAACAGTACAAAATCACAAACATTTCTTAAAGACCAGTTTAGAAGGTTACACTCCAAGCAGTATTTCAACTCATAGGCACTGGTCTCGCCGTGAGCTACTAAGCTATGAACTATCGGCTATAAACACGAACAAAAGATAGGTACGCACTCCTTTGTAAATAAAAAAGACACGGCGATACTCGCCCGGCGTTGATAGCTAATACCTGCGAGTATCGCCGTGTCTCTTTTAAATTACACGAGAGTATCTTTTGTTCGTGTTTATAGCCGATAGTTCATAGCTTCGTAGCGCGCGGTGAGACCAGTACCTACCTAAAGGTTTGCCTCGCACTTCAGTTGTTTTAAGACTAAATATAATTTCGTAACTGTGGTATTTTCGCGCGAAATAGCATTTAGTTAGGACAGGCAGACAGGCAGACAAATGTTGGCGAGTGTTAGTAGATCGCTGAGTGGACGCGGTGCGTGGGCCGACAAGCCTACTGTGTTGGGTTTGGTGTTGGCGACGAGCATATAGCGTTTATCCTCAATCAGCAGAAAATTTTGGTATGAAATAGTATCATGATAGTCCATTGCTGGACGTAGGCCTCTCCTATTAACTATGCGTATAGACGCATTAGGAGGTAAATGCCCATAATCGCCATTGGCGATCGCAGTAATGTGTGACGTGTGATGACGCTGCTGCCCATCATCAATATTTTGTCAAATAATGGTCAGTGATACTTCAATCCCTTAGTCGACTTTTACGACACCCGAAGGAGGAGTTGGGGTGGTGACAAATGTATTCTAGTATATTACCTTCAAACTAGCCAACTTTGCCTTCAGGGGAAACATTCCCCTAAACTAGAATTTTTGCCCAGAACTAGAAAACTTGAATTTCGAAATGAGTGGTGATAAATTAAAATATAACCGAAGGGTGTGTTTTAAATCGACACGAGCTACGAATTCCCTTTTTGCACTTGTATCGTACGACGTTTTTCAGTACAGATGGTCCTCCGAAGTTTCGCCCTGACAAAAAATGTACCACTTCTCGCACTAGTGCGTAGAAAAAGCATGATCTTTACTGAAAACTATTTTAAATAACGATACCATTTGACGTGATCACTGATCAAATATGTAGACGCAAATAATAGATATACGCATGAGTTTGTACACCCTCTACATCTACAACGGTTACCGCTTACCATCGAGAAGGGTTTTAAAATGACATTTGATCCTGGAGTCTGATGCCGGTTTTCTCTCCATACAAAAGAAGGGCTGTCTTTACGTCCTTTTTCGTTATTCGTTATGCTTTGTATTTTTAAATTAAGTATGATAAGATGCAGCATTATCATAGTGGATGCACTACTGCGATCGGCAAACCACATGCCCATCGTGGCGATTTTGGGTAGGTCCTATTTATCTTCTAATGCGCGCGACTCGCATCGAACTTAAGGATGACAGACACTTAGCTATTACGCTTATCACTTGCACCACACGTAACACAACTTTCCCAATATGATTCGGCTAAGTTACAAGGGCGATAATGGACGAAATTTAGGAATTCCATTTGATTCACGACATACTTGGCGTTGTTCCAACTTATCTCGACGATTTATGTTTATTTGCTTTTTTCCTTGATATATTTATTGGATCACAGTGCTGGACAAATTAAATGGCATTTTAGTTATTCTACAATACGTGAGATCTTTGGAATAGTTCATATATTATTTTGGCTTCAGTTGACAGTGCGTTGAACTTTGTCGGTTATAATTTGTATTACAGATCATGTTTTTTATTTTTGCCATTTTTATGACGCTTTATTGCCACTTTTGGGTTCTTCCTAGTCAGGATCTCGAGTTTTTTTTTCATAATAATAGAAGAAAAGCCCGAATTATTTTATACATTTCTCCAATAGTTTGTATCCCATTAGGAATGAAAGTGCTCATGGTTTTGAGTAACAATTACTCGACATTTAAGAAATATATTAGTGGTTGTGTTTTAAGGACCGCGGTACATTATGTTAACAAAACAAAACGTTAAGAAATAAGTGCTTTTGGGAATTTGTTATTTAATTATAATTTTAAGAAGTCTATTTTTGTCTCCATTAATGTCCCATTAGCTGCGAAACTCTCGTCTCATCTTTCGCTTTCCCACAACGTTTAAGTTTATTTTTCGGTTTGTGAGCTTTGATCATCGACTATGTTGTAATCGCTATATAAAAACATCATTTAATTATACACATATTTTTTATCTCTTAAGGTGGATTTAGACCAAACGAGCGAATGCTCATTTTATCGGACTCTACGAAATCAACGAATTTTGACGAATCACGTTTTGTGTAACGAACGAATTTCTTAAGGTGCGTTCAAACTAAAAGAGCATTCGCTGTTCTAACCTCCCACTCTACGAAATTCGATCGGTACACAAAACGTGATTGGTTGAATTCGTAGAACGGGCGCTAGAACAGCGAATGCTCTTTTGGTTTAAACGCACCTTTAGAGTGGTGGATAGAATGAGCATTCGCTCGTTTGGTCTAAATCCACCTTTAACTGTCTCTTGTTCCAATGATATATCAGGATGAAAGGGAATACTTACAGGAAATTAACTACAATAACACCAAAACTTATTGATCTGATGAAATTAAAATAATAAAATATAACTTAATAATCACCAAATTGAAAAAAATCTAAACCAACTTGAACTAATTCCTCCAAGATCCCATGATCAGACCCCAACTCAGTGCCAACGGGACCTTACGGGACGGGGATTACTATCCTTGGAGATCTTAATTTATATTATTTTATTATAGTCGAATTGAGAGCCTCCTCCTTTTCTGAACTTGGAAAAAAATGAAGGTTGATTTGCTAAATCACAGATTTTACATTTCCCTACATTTAGTGGGCACCTGCGACCATATATAACATGGACGTCTAATGCCAGCTCAAAAATGCCACCAAACACAATTGTTCAATAAAATCGTGCTAAAATGGGCAGGACATAGCGCTTTTCTTAACACCACATAGCGTTTTTGAAAGGCAATTTAGTATGGCGTGCGGCTTCCCTGTTTTATTTGTTCGTAGGTGGGCACCTACAGTTAGTACCACTATTTGTACACCTATTTTTAAAAAAAGCTATAGGTATTATACCAGTTATATTTTCGGCAAACTACATTCGTATTCGATCAAACAACTTTGACACGAAACATAATCACGATTCCAAATCAAAACATCTTTATCGTTTTCGTTCGATTCATTGACACCCGTCCCTTGGTGCCCTTTGCGCATGCGTGCCTGCGCAGCGCGCGCGCGGATCAACGATTGACAGCATTTCACAACATAGATCATAGCGCTACCACCACAACTCGAAATGTCAGAAACTCACGATTTCAAAACTAACGTGTACAAAAGGACTTCAAGGTGAGATCAATATGCTTATCATAAATGTAAAATCAAGACTATAATCGAATAAAAATGTTAAAAATCAAAGCGATAATGCTAATAAAAACGATACCAGCGATAATTTGCATCGTTGTTGTAAAGCGTTCTTAGTATGCGAGATTGAATTTCGTAAATATCTTCTCGTATAACGTTTGCATTGCGAATAAATGTCAGAGAAAACAGTCTGAAATTACTTAGGAATGTCGATAAATTTTTATTGTTAATTTGATCAGTATCAAATCGAAAATGCAAAAGGGAACCTTGTTCGTGAAATTACCAATACTTAAGCAATGTTTTACTTATTTGAGTAGGGCAGAAACCACTAAAAGCTGAATAATAATGAGAAAAAAAAACAAGTTTTTGATACTTCTCTTCGACCTATTTGATGTAAATTTAGACTGAAAGACATGAAAATGGTATTTTAACTTTGACAATTATTTACTTTATTTATTGAAGGAATAGTGACTGGATTCCTTTGTTCAGAAATTGGACTACAGGGTGATTAGACAAGTTGCCAATCGCTAACGCTTAACCGTCAATCGTAAACGAAAGGCAGCTAGCTGTCTTTGTCGCACTAATATGAAAGAGTGACAGAGAGGGAAAACTACGATACGCTATTAAGCGTTAGCGATTGGCAACTTGGCTAAGCATCCTGGTATTGTCAGATGGTGTGGCGCATGGGCTACGGATGTTGACAACAAACCAATGGGGGGGGACAAGTTTGCAAATATGACCCTTATATAATATAGCATATCATCCATGACTTTTAAAATCGGAAACCATACAGCGGAAAAAAAACTCATTAGATGATTTCTTATGGAACTAGCCTAGAAACAATGAAAATTGTGAAAGTGAGTCGAGAACAGTTGGTAGCACCGTATCGATCTGTATCGTGAGATCACGGGTCTTCGCCTTGACATTACTATTGTCAAACTACATTGTCCGAGTGTCTAGCTATAATCAATCGAGTCTCAATATTGTATTGAGTTGCCACAAAAAATTAGCAATCGCTTTATGTTTATAGATATCGTAAAACAAATTACGGAGATAAAATTTTAAGATGTCTTAAACAGGAAAATATGGCAAAATACTATACATACAGAAATTACATGAAGGGTCCACGGGAAGAACATGTACTTACCTTACTTTTAACACAATAAGGTGTGAATTTGCCCTGATTTTTTTAAGCACTGAACATGTTTTTTCCGTGGACCCATTATATGTATTTACAAGGGTCCTTTGGGGACAAATCCGTAAATGATTGAATTTTGCTTGATGGAAATCGGCCACGAAAGCATGAATAATTTTGAAGGAGTTTTAATTTCCTGGCTTTACTTTGCATGCTATAGCAGTAACAATTTAGTATTTTGTAGCTTGTATGATATGTGGATGATTGCGGAAATTTTTCTACAGGTAGTCATGTTAAGAGTTGGAGAGGTAATTAAAAAGCATTTGGCGAATAGATACTTTGTATTTCGCGTGCTAGGCTCTCTCTCATCGCGGATTTTGCGCGGCTTGCTGAGATATCTTTGATCCTTTCGTTGTAATCGCTTTTTTTGGGTTTACGTAAGATTTTTAATATTATTAGACATAGTTTTGGACAGTTGGGAGCTTTTGGATTATTTGGGTGGTATAGAAACTATAAATAAATGTCATAAATAGTCATAATCATAAGCCAAAAACAAAATACCTGGAATATGAACTTTTGAACACAAGTCCTCTTTCGCGGTTGATGCCTAGACCTGCAAACGTAACGCTAAATCATTTAAATGGAGCTAAAACGATTATAGCTTTATGAGAAGTAACAAAATGCTAATCTTTCTAATTTGCGAGTGATACATATGTTTATTTTACATCAGTGTCAACTGTTGAATAAATATACTTTATAGATGTATATTAAATTCTTACTCGATTAACATAATTATGTAGGTATCCATTGGAATGTAATAAAAACTAGAAATCAGGTGTAACCGAAGCAGGTCTGTGTTCAGTATCTAAAAAATAAAAGTAACTACATGTAGCCGTTCGAATGACATATATCTGTCAGATAAATATTAGATCACCTTCTCTTTTATATGACTGGGAAAAAGGATAGTGATAAGTTTATCTGACAGATATAGTTATTTATTCGGAGATTGTGAAGCGGGCTGAAAGCATGTCAATGGGTATGGGCCAAAATCTACAATTTTATGCAAATGTAATCATACACACAGTTCTTCAAGTTAGAAATCGCATTTGTTGACGCAATGCGTAGAAGTAACATGTGTTCTGTTACCTAATGGCACATTAACCCTAATGTCTTAGCATTAGGACTATCTTTGTGTTTCTTATGTATCTTTGTAGGTAATCGTACGACCACGGAGTGGAGGTTCGTTCTAGAAGGATGACAAATTGATCCCTACACACATTACTATATTATTTATAATATCAGTAGGTACCTCGATATTTCTGTAGCAGAAACGAGAGATTGACAAAATTAAACATCGACATAACTATTATCCATAAATAAATCTTATTGTAGTCGATAAATAAATTTAATAAATAATAATGTTCCGTAGCTTAGAGGTAAATTACAAGAATGCAAATTATTTTTCTCATATTACAACAAAGACTAATAAAATATCGTCTAAAGCCATAGGAAAGAATTAATATGAAGTATTAGATACCTATTCAAAACAACGCTTAGATAGATCATGTATTTCTTGTTTACCTGTGTTTATTAAGTTAGTATTTTTATGAGAACAGGGTGTACTTATCGATAACAGTTATGTCGATAATATTTTCTTCGGTTACCGCGAGGATTACTCATGATGAAATAAAACTATGAAACGCGAGTTTATCCGTTTTCATAGTTTTATTTCATGAGTTATGTCGATGTTAATTTTGTCAATCTCTCGTTCCTGCTATGAAAATATCTAGGTATAATAATAACCAATGGTTTGTAGAGACTGTGCCTACGAAGCTGGAATTATTTGTGTTTTTATCACCAATATTTTGTTTCTTGGTCATGTTAGATTTCTATTTACCTACCTATATTTTATATATCTATTATATACCGCCGCTTAGTATTCACAATGCCAGCCTTTATCATATTTTCAATTTTATTTTATGTAAGTACAGCCGTATCTTACTCATACCATATCATTCATACATATTTGTCGTTTCTCCAAATTCATTGCTAAATTAACCTCTACTACTGAGACTAAGTTATCGAATGAAACTATTGATATTATAAATAAAAGAATAGAGGAAAACCCCAGCCGGGTACTTAAATTCAGATTCTTTGGTTCAGTAGTCCTCTACCTACCTGGAGCAAAATTACATGGGCTATATGGCATTATTCATCAACAACTCAGTATTTCTATTAGGACAACCCCTGGCAATAGCACTTGAAATTCTAAAATTCTTCGGTTTCCTAATAAGTAACAACTAATTAGAAACGGGTGTAACGTCATGCCCGAAACATCAGGATATAATTAAACGTAAGTTTACGCGATTAAGACCCGTTTGTCTTTAAAATATAATCTTAGAAAGGCGGCGTAACGGAAGGCGCAGCGTGGGTACTACCCACAATATGGACTGATGACCTGGTAAAGGTCGCAGGAGTCCGCTGGATGCGGGGGGCACATGACCGGTCATTGTGGCAATCTTTGGGGGAGGCCTATGTTCAGCAGTGGACGTCTTTCAGCTGATATGATGATGATGATGATGACAGCCGTATCTTGCTCATACCATATCATCATAGGTACATTAATTGCTTTTTGGTTCAGTAGTCCTATCCCCCTACCTGGAGCAAAATTGCATTCAGCAACAACTCTATATTTTTAATAGGACAAACATTGGCAATAGCACTATTTACCACCTGAAATCCTAAAATTCTTTAGTTTCCTAATAAGTATCAACTAATCTTAGAAAAAATATATCTTGGAGCGTAAAACCCACTCGCGCTTGACCAGTTTTTTGCCACACTTGCGTACACGCCGATTTGTCAAGCAAATTGATAAAATCATCAAACTATTGATCTTTATTCAATTTGGAACTGGTCTGTTGCGAAAAGGAACTCTGTCGCCAACTGGTTCTTTTGATGGATTAAACGGTCGAAGGACGAATGCTAATTTCAAGTTGGATAGTTATTATAACGTACTTACAGTTTATTTATCCTCACTTGTTTTAACTAGCAAGGCACAAGTTGGAAAACAGTCTAAACATTATGGGAATATACTCCAAAATTTCCAAGAATTTTCATGAGAATTCAAGAGTAAGTTCTCATTGATAATATTTCCATGAGAAATTATAAAAAAGTGTTATGAAGAATATTGTATTTCACAAATTGAGTTAGCAAGGCATAAAATATACCTCAAAAGGCATGTATATGCAACGGTTATGGCATGATTAGATTGCTGGTAAATTTTA
This sequence comes from Thaumatotibia leucotreta, assembly GCA_025490895.1. NCBI lineage: Eukaryota > Metazoa > Arthropoda > Insecta > Lepidoptera > Tortricidae > Thaumatotibia > Thaumatotibia leucotreta. The sequence goes on from JALPQI010011031.1 coordinate 36,728, forward strand.
AATTTCCGAGAACATTATCCATAGAAGTTTCGCAACTTATGAAACTTTTCTTCGGTACATTGCTAGTTTTAACTAGTAAACGAGTTTGTAACCACCAAATACACTTTTTTCAGTAGGTACCATGAGTTGGCAAATAAGTAACTGTTAGAGCGCTCTTACACCTGTAAGTTCTTACGTAAGTTATAGGGATAGGGACGGAGCTTTGCTACGGAATGATAGGTGAATATCACTATCTCATTCCTTAGTAAGGCTTGTTCACGAAAAAAAGTAGCCATTGCTGCATGTAATTCTTTTTTTTGTATGAGACTATATCTTTGTATGGGTGGTATTTCAAAGAAGGGCTCTTTGCCTGTCTTCTCGGACGCTGTGGTTTATATCAATTTCCCCATAATTATGGACTTTTATTTTAACTTCTGGATTTAAGTAGCGATTTTTCTTGTTTTACCATTTTGGGTCGTTTAGATTCCCAATGAGTCTTAACTAAATTACAATAGCGATACTATAATCAACTGTGAATCTCGTGTCTACAATTTTTATTAACTATTTCAAGTCTAACATTGTTGAAATCGTCTCTGAAGTTCGCACTTTTTTGGGCCTGAACTTTTGCATTAAACTTTATCTGAAGTTATTTTGATTTTGACGACTTTTCAGCGAATGCTTTTGGATATTGAATTGTTAAATATAAAACAGAAAAATCAATTTATGGTCCCATGGCTGTTAGAACTATATGGGACTGTTGTGTAACAGTAGAGACTGATTTTACGATGGCTACTTTATTTCGTGAACAAGCTTTATAGCTCCGTCCCTATAACTTACGTAAGAACTTACAGGTGTACGGCTGGCCTCATGTTAGGTTTTACTCGATACACCGTAATTTCTTTACCCACATGGAAACGCAATAAATAAAACTTAATAAAAATAAAACGCACAGATAATCGAGTTTACAGTTGTTTAAGCAAGGAAATGTGCACTTTGAGGGTGGAAAATTGTTCACTGGATAGGACCAGTTAGGATGAATAGACTTTGTTGACTTATTTGATAATCAATTACGAATAGGAACTTGTGATTGCATCGATTGCCTATAGCTAATTTATAACTACTTACAAATAACCGCGTTCGTTAAAATATTTTATGTAAATTAATATTTTTATAGAGTCGTCCTTTTAAAGCAAAGCCACTTTACAATATATTCTAGATTATATTTGAATGGTAACATACGTATTATGGAAATCGTGTGATAATTTCACGCGTTGTAACAGTTTATTAAATGATTTACAACCACAGTACGAATACAACCATAAAAAGTACTTACAATGTTATAAAATGTCGTATCGTCTTTTAGCAATAAAAAGTTCTGCTACTACTAACTTGGTTATTATTAAGATATACATATATCATTTTAATTATAATAACTGAATCTTCACTGGAAATAGATAAAATAGAGTTAAATAGGAAAATAACATATCATGTTACATTAAGATTTTATGTTCTTGAAGCGTCCTTTTTAGCACGGTAGGTACAATTCAATAAATAAATAGTATTTCTTGCACACCTCGATAAAATGGTAACAATCGCCTACAGAGAAACTAGTAACTTAACAAGAGGTAGACAAAAAAACTTCGGACTCTTTGGAGGGCCATCTGTACTGAATAACGTCGTAGGTACGATACACGTGCGAAAAGGAAATTCGTAACTCTTGTCGATTAGATTTATCGCCAATCGCTTCGAACTATTTTTTTGTTCGTTCCTATATTGTAATAATACTATCTAATCTATGTATCCATACTCTGGATACTTACTATGTCTTAAAAAAAGCTTTGCGTACCTCGCAGCAACCGTCAAAATTTTGTTTGTTTTTTCAATTTACGTCTCCATTATAGTTGACAGTGCTATGAATCTGCACAGAATTCCAAAGCAAATAATTACGTTTGTCAATACCAAGACAATGCTCCTGTGGAAATGATGTTAACTGGTATTTCCCTTTGTTTCAGTACCGGCATGGAGAGCCGAGTGGGTCTAGACTACATCGTCGAGCATGCCGAGTACGCGAGCAAACTCGCTGCGGCGCTTACTTCGCCCGCCGCACCGGTGAAGAAGCAGGTATGATGATGATGAGCCGAGTCTAGACTATATCGTTGAGCCGGGGACTATACTACACATTATGTAGTCCAGTCGAGTCTAGATTACATCGTCCAGCCGAGTCTGAAATACATCTTCCAGCCGAGTATGCGAGCAAACTCGCAGCGGCGCTTACTTCGCCCGCCGCACCGGTGAAGAAGCAGGTAAGATGTTGATGATGATGAGCCGGTATGGACAGCCCAGTGGTAAAACTACATCGTGGAGGAAATATACTTACCGCAAACAGCGAGAATTTTAATTTTCGAGTATCTGACAAAGAACACCAAAGTTCGAAAATTTCAGGGAAATAATTTGTCTCTCTCACTCTAATGACGCCTTTGTTAAAAATCCCTGAAATTGATATACTTCTGTGTTCGCGATAGCAAGCCTGGTACTCCAAAAAATTCGTAGGTAGTCGAAGTCACAGAGATGATAAAATTTTTTGATGTTTCAATTTTTAGCTTTGGTTTCAAGCGCCACTCATCCCAATTGCTTGAAGAATCCTATCAAATATTTGACAATTGAATCCTCATCTTTAGGGATCTTACTAGGGGCTTCAAGAAGTTTTACATAGCCACTGTTTCCGTCTAGCACCAAGTGAAATACTCCACCTTTTGTCCCCATAATCTTCATATCTCAACCTCGTATCTGTAACAAACTTGATGGAAGAAACACCCGTATTCAAAGAGAATGAAAGATGACACTTCATATTTTATTTCATATTTCATATTTAATTATTTTGTATTAATTATACATTGTCAATCTTAAAATAGTTACAGAAATAAACTTAAACTAAATCTAAAACAATATCACTTTTTATTGTTCTTCCAAGAATTCAGCTACTGAATAATAGGCCTTTTGGATTAAATGCGATTTTAATTCCATGAATGTGTTGCTGTAGAACCGAACTATAGCGACGATATAACCTAGGCATATCGGAATGTATAATATAATTATACTGAGTACATTGAGTACTTGTGGTACTACTACCCTGCTCTCTTCAAGACTTCTTAATTAAAACGAGTTACTCAGGTAATTTAAGTCGATAATTGTTCGACATCGGGCTTTGGTTGCGGGTACTCCATGATAAGGATCCTCTAAATGGATCTAAACATGTTGAGCAATTATCGACTTAAATTACGTGAGTAACCCGTTTGTTAAATATTTAAATATGTTTCAGTCTCACGTTAGTTATAATTCTAAAAACTTCTTAATTTCTTACAAAATAGAAGGACATTTGAAAGGTCGGCATTAACTTGCACCTGCCGAATATAATTAAGCTGTGTTCTTTATTCTACACTTACCTTTATGTGGGAGTGGATGAAACTAAACGTATTGTACGCCTTGTGACGACAATGCTAAAGGATTAAGTTGATCTTTGGACTTTAGACTAAATTAAGTATCCAAGTATAATAGTTATGAATAGCCCAGCATACTCAGATACGGTGGCATATAGCCTTATATCCAATGTTTTCTCTTGTCGTTATTTTGGGCTTATATTTAATACCAATCACTTGAATAATCCATGATGATCTTGGACAAGCCCAACATACAACTAAGAAAACCAAAGGAAATAAGGCAAAATGCCATCTGTTTAAGAATCCTATGCTTGGACCCACGGGGGTGTATTGGCACCTAAAAGTCGACTAAAATTATCCTAAAAACAAAAGAAAACGGATGATGCAGTTTGTCAAAACGAGGGTCGAATATTTATGGTGATCCCATGCAAATGCATGAATATTTATGAATGTTATGATATGAATTATTATAATGAATGTCGTTCTTTTATTCAAGGTGTTTGAACTGCTGTCGGCCCTCTGCGTGTACAATGCTGATGGGTACGCCAGGGCGGCGGACACTCTCGACCGATATAAGGTAAAGTCAATTATTACATTTAGTTTATTGGGTTAGGTTGTGCCGTGTGGTGGCGGCAGTGAGACTACATTTGTCACCATTCCGACTCCTCCTTCGGGTGTCGTAAGAGTTGACTAAGGGATTGAAGTGTCACTGATCATTGTTTGATAAAAGATTGATGATGGGCAGCAGCGTCATCATGGTGGACACATTGCTGCGATCGCCAATCCGCTTGCCCAGCGTGGCGATTATGGGCATTTACCTCCTAATGTGTCTATATGCATAGTTAATAGGAGAGGCCTACGTCCAGCAGTGGACTATCACAGGCTGGTGATGACGTGATGACGATGGGTTGGGTTACACAACAATTTAGATCGTTCAGATCTCGTGACTACAGGAGCACCCTAACTTTCTGATCCAGCCTTTAACCCCACTTCTTTTATTGCCTTATGATAATACCCTTGCTTACATACACATGGTCTATTTTGACTAGTCCAGGACTTCGTTGAGGCCCTATGCCCATAGGACAATAAAATGTATTGTGTTCCTCGTTCTATATAGAACCGACCGAAACTCTGCTATGGAGTGTTTTTTTCTGTGGCCCTAGTGAAGAATGGTGTAACTGGCCGGCCATTTTGGAAAGGAGCGTAATAAATCCTACCCATGCATTTGAGTATTAAACTTGCACTTTGCACAAACCTCGGTGAGTTGTATTCTTTTTCACTAGGGTTACATATTTCAATCCTTATACTCAAAATGGATATTCCACCCAAGTATTTTTTAAAGAACAGCCTTCAGTATTTATATTCTTATTGAAAAGCCAAACTATTATGGACTTTATTACAAACAAATTTATTGACACAAGTGCGTATTTTTCAGTCATCTAGTTCTTAGAAACTTTTTTGCTTACACGACATTTTGGTCGTGGAGCAAGAGTGAACTGGGTATCAGGGGTGGTCATGCTGAGCAACTTTCACTATGGAGACAACCAACAAGTCGCAAAAATATCTTAATTATGACTTAATTGATCTTTCAATTGTCAGATGTCACCCTGTATAGCCTGACGCTAAAAGCTGCGTAGTGCCTACGCTATAATATCTACTTCATATTAATCTAATCTTTCGGATTTTATCACATGTGTTCTATTCTACAGGGTGTTCCACGAGCCACTGAAAACCTTGAACGGGGTGATTTGGTAGGTTAAACTGAATAACTTTTACTATGGAGCTAACCCAGAAATCTCAAAAAAAATTGCCTTTTTCATATAAAATGTGGTGATCAATCGGTCAAAATGTATGAAAAAGACATTTTTTTTTTGGATTTCGTGATTGGCCCCATATTAAAAGTTGTTCAGTATAGCCTACTAAATCACCCGGTTCAAGGTTTTCAGTGGCTCGTGGAACACCCTGTATTAATATACTCACTTGCTTTCAGTAATTGTGTACCAGCTGTCACTCTTATTTAACGAGGGAATAAAGATAACCAACATTTCAAAGCAAATGAGTGGTTAAATACTTACCTACATCACATTGTTCATGTCTTTCAGACTTTGAAAAACGAGCGCTACCGTCTCAGCGTGGTGGTGGACGAGCTGAAGAATGCCACCACCACCGACTACAAGACTGCCCTGGTGGCGTTCGTCAATTGTCTCATCATCAGCGCACCACGGCTGCCGGAGAGGACACGTGTGCGCAACGAGTTTATTGGTAAGATGAGAACACTATTCTCTGAAGGTGCATTCAGACCAAATGAGCATTCGCTATTCTATGCCCCCACTCTACGAAATTCGATCGTTACACAAAACGTGATTGGTTGATTTCGTAGAGCGGGGAACAGAACAGCGAATGCTCTTTTAGTCTGAATGCACCTTGAGACATCTATCAGTGAGATACCTTGAGATAGAAAAAAAGGGTGGGTAGCAACAATTTGTTGGTCAACGTGAAATAGATTGTAGGGGAAGTAACATTCAAATCTGTTGATTAGGAAACTGTAGCCGTATCTATGCGAAATACGTTGAGATAGAATAAGTTCAGGTTGCAGTAAACCGTCGGTCAGAGTGAAACGATTGTTATGAGTGATGATTGTAGGATAATACGGAGTAGTACTCCCAGCTGCCAGTACAGGTCGATTCTCCAAAACTAACACAAATGGAATCAGTGAAATGAATGACAAGTATCATTGTGTGAATGCTGCCGGCCCTGTTATAGCAACCTGCATCTACTCTCATTTTGACATCCACACACAGGAGGTAATTTATGTCACTCACTCGATCCATTCGTGCCAGCTTTGGTGAATTTACCTTTAATCTGCTGCGTAATCGGTCTATCAAGTATGGTGGACTACGTATAACACTTGTAAACAGGCTTGCGGCATGTTCCTTTCTTCAATCAGATTCTCTTAATTATATTGGGTAGTCTCATAGCTATTTCCAAACCCATCATCATCAGTACACAAATTATGGTTGACTTTGTTTTCAAAAAAATAAACGGATGTACCTCTCCTTTGTTTGCACCTAAACAAAAATGTATAGCTACGGATTTTATATTGATTGCTTGAATAACCTGATGTTTCGAGTTGTGGTTTAAGGTTAACGCTCTGTGACGCAAAAAAGCGATGTTAGATTTAACCAATTCGGACATAATCTGTTCCTGTATTCGCTCGCCATTTAGCATAATCTTACACTATTATACACCATTTTGGGCACAAAATTACCATCCAATCTACTGCATAATATCTTTGTTACAGGTCTGGGACTCCTGCCCACACTCAACAACTTGAGGTAAACAATCACACCATTACAATAACTACAAGGTTGATTCTTAACCTTATATCTATTCTGTGTATAGTATCTTGTCAGAGTAAAACTAATAGTATACCTTAGTAAAATAGGGTTTAATATGTAACTTCTTTTAATTTGCCATAATCACGAGGAATATTTGGCAGTTCTGTTTCACAAAAATAATGATATTAGGACCAGATTTTTGGTATAACCGGTCTGGGGTCGTTACGATCGGCTTAAGTTGATAAAAAGTCTGTAAATAATTTGTTTCTCACAAAACGGAGGGTTACATTCAAATAACAAATATTAATATGAACGGTATGTAACTTTAATATTTAATAATAAAGACGTGATTTGTGAGTAATTGTCCAGATCAGAAGATCGTAAATACTACGTAGTAGTTAACTTTTTGGAACAATTGCTGCAATTAAAATGAAAATCATTTTTTTATTTAAGTATTACAAAACAAATATCACAAGAATAGACCTTCGTAGACTTTCTAATAAAGAACAATTATGGAGAAACGTAGTACCTAAACTAAAAAACACTAATACCTGTTTCGAAAACCTTGAAACAATATCACAAACAGTTAGGTAACCAAAGTACTAGTCAACACACCCCGTGTCATCCCCGACGTAAAAGTGCACGCTTGCAGCATTACCACGCTGGAGCCGCTGGGCCGCGAATGACAATATTTGCACCAGGAATGTCCCAGAGGGTCAAGTGTTCAAGATCTCTCTCTAGTCGTAATGCTGCCCACTGTCGTGTCAAAAGCCTCTACTATTGAAAAATGTTTTGATAGCGAAGCATTCTGATGCCACCTAGTTACGGTGCACTGGTTGTTTACTAAAATATATTATGTGTTTTTTCATTGAAGCAAGGTCACTCTGAGGTTGGTAATCGAAATGACACAAAAATACAGTAGGTACTTGACTCAAACTCTGTATGTTTACGCTTTTTACTAGATCAGATTACAATCGGCTCCAATGAGGCGTAATACCATAAAAATCAGCTTACAACGCAAGTTGCCACAAAAACTGAGACAGATCATGCGATATTTGTGACGAATGACAGATGAGTCATTTGATTGAATCTGTGGGAACCGATGACGGCGATGACGGCTGTCAATGTCATTTAGCTGTTATTATGGTTATTAAGTATGGGATAATAACTGTCATTGTCAACAACTATGAGTACCGATCGGATGTAGATGGATAAAACGAATAGATTATTTCATGTAAAAATTTATACAGACAAAGTGAAAAATTATTTTCGTTTTTGTTTTTTACCTAAACGTTCGAATTCATATTGCTATCACCACGAACTTCAGTATTCTTTGCTAATAAATTGAGACAAAAAAAATTCGGTCATTTCTATGGAATTAGGAAGGAAAAAATGCACTATATCTGTAGTTTTAATTACATTAACTTTGGATAATCTGGTTTCAATTAAAACTTTCATATTCTTTAAAGCTGTTTAATATCGGTAATAAAATTAGAATTTTTGCAGTTTAATCGATGAAGTAAATTTTCCCTTCTAGCGTCCAGGTTTCGGAATACTAAATGATCAATTTCATGAGCATTTTAATATTGGGTAAACTATGTATTTACTATGCTAAAGCCGGACTTGTAAAGTTGAAATGACGAGACTCATACTGGCGAATGAATTGTATTTTTTTAGGAAACACGTGTAATGTAAACATATGCACCAGTAAATATGCGGTATATGACATGATCACATTGATCACAGATGATAAGATAGGAATATCAACAAAATATTATTATTTTCATCAGGTTTTGCTTAGCTACCAAATAATAATAGTTCATTATGCATCTAGGGAGCCAAGTACGGTATCACTAATGAGAGTGTTAGATGCCCGACGCCTTAGGCGGAGGGCTTTTGATGACTGGAGTTAGTATTCCGCTTACCGAGCGAGATGCATTTTTTTTTATAATGTACTAACATTTCTATGAATACCTAGGGAATTTCACTTTTCTATTACTCCCGCGATGCATACAAGCAATAGCGCGCTTACAAAGCAAGTGAGATGAAAAAAACAACATTGACAAACATCGAAATATAAAGAAAAAATAAATAATAATATTAAATAATAATAATTCACACTTACTTTCTACAAAATTACTCAGCATTGTGCTTAAAGATAGCTAAAGTAACTGGCACTATGAACATAATTAAAAACAAATTTCCTTCGATCTGCTTAAATTTTTTTTATTCTAGTACGCGTTGACACCAAATGTTTCCAACACACAATGAAACAAGGAATTTCGCCGTTAATTTTATTTAAAATTGGAACGAGTATGCAAATCAGTTCATTGGCTCGTCCTAATCGGTCCACATGTATCTTTTTATTCAGAATCCGTAAAGGATCATCTTTATAACCGCCATCAAGTCGACCAAATTTGGTCAGCCGATAAATTGGATTGGCCTGTGAAATTAAACAGTTTTTTTGCTTCTAATCTTAATGGATTCTTAATATTTTAGCTGGTTTATATTAAATTAACTCTACCAGACTCTTTATGTAGTTT
>JALPQI010011032.1:0-35196 GCA_025490895.1 Thaumatotibia leucotreta
CAAAACCTTTATCGTAGTTAACCGTTACTAATACGAACGGAATTAATAACGGTTAAAGAACAATATCAAATGGTTAATCGAGAACGGTTCCGATCCCTGTGTTATACTATGAAAATAAGATACAAAACTATAGAAATACCTACCATAAATGAGGATCAACATTCAACAACCGCCCTTAAGCCAAAACGACCTTGTGCACGCTGGGGTTGCGCGAATGCGAGGCTCGATTGATGTTAAATTCGCTATAAATGGTATAGTCACTTGACCTTCACTTCACTGAAACTACTATCGGATATAATAATTATTTTTTATTAAATTGTTTATATATTTATTTCATTTTCAATAAACTGCCGAGCCTTTCCATGGATCGTTCTAGCAATGTTCTGTAACGCGTTCCGCGCATCACCTACCGGTAGATGATTGGTGTATTTCAAAATGGCTGCCAACTCCCCGTCCAAGAAATCAGACAGGGCATCCAAACAGGGTCTTCTGCGTACCGCATGGTATATATCCTTTAGATTTAAAGACTGTTCTGAGAAATGATCGTAAATAGAAGGATACTCCCAAAGAGCGAAGATAACTGGAGCGCTGATGAGCGAATAGTGTGGGTTGGTGAAGAAATCTTTTATATCTAAGTACAGTTGCCATATTAAAGCGATATGGCCTCCAAGGACGTAGGCATCCCTTTCCAGCTCGCCACGGTGGGCTAACTTCATGGCAGCTTGGCATCCTTTTGCGAGGGTACTGCCTGATTGGAGCATAGTGCGGAGTACCCACTCCTCCTTGCCTTGTCCAAGGTAGTCCTCGCTTCCCAGTTTCTCTAGACTGGACTCGTTCTGCCAGTCGTACGGTGCAACTATTCGGTTTGCTGAAAATAAAATAAACTTTAAAGCGTGTAAGTCGGGCGATAAATTAATCCGGCACGGAATTTGTTAGTCTAGCTAAACTTTAATAAAGAGATTTGTATTCGATGACCCCACAAATATGATTTGAAGACTTACTAAGCAGGAGTGTAGCATAATAAAAAAAACCGGCCAAGTGCGAGTCGGACTCGCGCGCGAAGGGTTCCGTACCATTATCAATTTATTATTTAAGAAATACAGTTAAATGACCCTACCTACCTCAAAAACTATAGGAGATAATTTAATCAAACTAAAAATCGTTGATAGAGTTTATTAATGTGCATAACATATATTCTTTTTAGAATTTTATATCATTTTGACATTGACTAAAAATTATACCTAAGACCGGTTTCAGAATCAGCGGTAATAGAATTTTTATAAACGACCACCTATCTAGTTTTAACAAGTACCTACTGAATGAAGCAAAGCGTAGAGCTAACGACAAGCAGTATCAATTTTGCTGGGTCCGCAACTGCACGGTTATGGTCCGTCGCAGTGAGAAATCGCCAGTACTATAATTATATTACTTCGGAAGCGGCTTTAAAAAAAAATCACATAGGCTTTATTTATATGTTAAGTTTAGCTTTAAGTATAACTGCTTATGTGTATTTTAAAACTTTTCTAACTAATTACGGGTTTTATCTATCCTATGTTGTGTATTTTCTTCGGCTGGGTTTGTCTATTCATGGTCACTGCAGAAACAAAAATATATATTTTTTCAAACGTCATCTTTGGGCATGTAAAACTAATAATATTTTTTGTTTTACGAAATCTTATTTATGTCATATGTTATCCACCTTTATTTTGATGCGAGCGTATTCCCAAGTAACATGGGCCTGAAGGCTTAAAACGAATTTATCTATTGATACTCTATTCGCAGTTTATTTTTAGATAAGGGCTTTCTATAAATGGTTTCTATGAAGAAAAAGTATCCTTATAGTGTATCTTTTCTCATATTTGATTTTTTTTAGATGATTTGATCTATAGGACACGTATTTTAAGTACATTTCTAGGTATGACGATTATCTTAGGACATATTGTTCTATAAATAGTTAATAAAGCCTAAAGATACCTATTTTCCAGTATTTTATTAGATAAGATGGTAAATGTTAAGATTTAACTTTCTACAGATATTCCGTATTAGCTAGTGGTACTCTTATGTTTGTTTATAAAAAGACTAAAGTCTACATAAACTACTTTTGTAGATATCTTTCAGTAAGTCTAATAATATGTTAGTGAAATAGTGGTTCCAGTGTTTATTTGCTTAAAGATAATGTAAATAAGTGCAATTTTACTAGATCAGCTGGCTTTATGCAATGGAGACAGTAAAACAAATTAAAAGATCTGGTGGCTTTCGTCGGAGAGTCAGCAAATATTTAAAAATAGAAGAAAATACAGAGAAGGAGCAGAAGGAGTTCCGATTCTGATTTGCGACTCATGAATTAAGCGGGTAAGATTATTAAAATAATAAATAAAGATTAGACAATAATTTTAATTACGAAATGGTTCCATCTACCTATAAATAAATAAACAATGCGTGTCAAATGTTCATTCTTAGAAATCGGGGAAACTTTATACAGATAGGTACGAATATGATAATTTAGTTATATCTACCTAATTTAATACGATCCACAAAAAATAAACTTTCCGCCCTCTTCAAATACACTGATAAAACTAAACATAACACGTTAAAACTGCTACAAATCGGCCGCGTGAACCGTGGATACACCAAACAATTCAACATGTCAAGACGTGCGTCTCGCGACTACTCCGCACGCGCGCACGCCGGCGACGCAAAGTTGCGATTATACCATTACATTATTTCATATTGTCAACAAATAAAAAACAAATTTCTTTAAAAAGGTAACTTCTTGAATTCGTTCTGCATTAATCCATCCAAAATGATACACAACGCACTCAAAATGCCAGTTCTCTGATTGATGTCTAGAAATACTGTGAGAAGTTAAAACAGTATACAAAAATGGCAGTTTATAGGAAATCTTAAACCACTCATAAACCAGTTTATTCCTCGACTAGGAAGTTTGGTTTGCAACAAGTAAAAATAGTCTTGTCATTTACTAGAGCTATACTACAGATTATTCTTTAGAAAGTTTGTTTTAAAGAAATCATTTTTCTAGACAAGTTTAACTAGACGCCATTTTTACTGCCTAATATTTTGTGAAATTTTTGTAGCGAACTATTTTTTGGCTTGTTTTTGTACTTTTATGAATATATTCTCTGTAACAAATCGTCCTATACTTTTTAATATACTATATTATGAATGAAACAAATGGCTTAAACATATAAACACTTTTTTTTTTTAATACTTTTATATTTGGTTAATATTTTATTAAATATTACATTTCAAGCGGGCGCTCTTATTTAAAGAGAGTTTTACACAAATTCAGCGAGAGACTTTCATCCGCACCAAGTTTTGCAAGTTTAAGTATCAGTATCAGCCGATGAAAACTAGGCTGCGCATGAAATAAGAAGTTAGAAATTTGTCACGCCATTTTGTAATATTACCTTAGCATTATTCTTTTGAGATATGCGCCATTATACGTATCGTTGTCTATTTCTATTAAAATCTTTCTTAACGTTGGCAAGGTTGAGTTTATTTGGTTTTAAAACTTCTCAGGTAAATATTTCTGTTTAGCTCTCAAGCTTATCTATTAACCATCTACTAGTGCATATCGTGGTCTATAAATAGTATAGAAAGACTCTAGAAGAATGCCTCAAGACTATTTGAAAATGTTTAATTCTTAACTCTGTCTATTCGTGGTTTCTAGAGGGAGACTTATGAATAGTTACAAGGTTGTGCCCACTTTACTATAGACTGTCTATAAGCGTTATTGAAGATAGCTTGTGGGCAATGTTACTCTTATGGTAGACAATCAAATCGAAGTCTATTAGATATCTAATATCCCCTTTTTAGTTTCGCTTTTGTTACTTGGGTTAACATGTCAGCAAATATATATCCTTCAGTAGCGTTCATAATATTAACTATAAACTTATACCCATTCTAAATAAATAATGGCTTTACAGATATATTATCAAAATGCCAGGGGATTGAGGTCAAAAACTAATGTATTCTTAAGAAACGTTTTAATTCATGATTATGATTTTATTTGCATAACAGAAACGTGGCTTTTACCTGGGGTTTTCAATAGCGAGTTATTTGATTCTCGATATAATGTCTTTCGAACAGATCGTGACTATGATAGTGTTAACATGTCTCGCGGGGGTGGTACGCTGATAGCTGTGCGCCGCCAGTTCCACGCCGAACAACGGGATGTTCGCGCTGTGACTGATTTAAGGGATGCGGACGTTACATGGGTTGAAATTACAATCCCTCAGCGATCGATCAATAATTTTTTTTATTTAATTACTTGTTACTTCCCGCAGACCAAGAATCAAATAGACTCACAAACATCATTTTTTGAATACCTATCAGATACTTACACGGACTTTCATAAGGACAATTTCATGGTATTAGGCGATTTTAATATAGGGGAATTAATTTGGATACCTAATGACGGAGGAGACAATAAACTTAGTATGGAAAATCCTAATCATAATAATCTTACAGTTCTATTATCAACTTTCTTAGACTATACTAATTGGGGACAATATAACCACATCCCGAATAAAAACAATAGACAGTTAGATCTAGTATTGTCGAATGATCATTGTAGTGTGCGTAATGTAAACCCGCTAGTGCCTATTGACGGCCATCATCCAGTTTTCTGCGTTCAGTTTGACTTAGGGTTGGTGGAAAATAAGCTTGAACAAGCTAACCAAATAACCTATCGTTTCTTCGCCGCCGATTACGACTTAATAAACGAACAACTTTGTAAAGCTGATTGGTTGCGCATTCTTCCTCAAGATGACGTTGAAAGCACAACTAACATATTCTATAAAGTTCTTAACAAGGTAATTGATGACCTTGTCCCTACAAAAACAAGTATCGGTGGTGCAAACAAGTTTCCCAAATGGTTCTCTCGATCTTTAATTAAATTAATACGCAAAAAAAAAGAATACACAAAAAATGGAAAATATACAAAAGAATTTCGGATTATAATACTTTCTCCGATTTACGCGCTGGAGTTAAATCTATGGAAGACTCATGCTATAGCAAATTTATTTCTAGTACTGAAAATAACATCAGTAAAAATTCAAAGTCATTCTGGTCGTACATTAAATCTAAAAGGGACGACACTGGTCTTCCTGACACCTTATTCTTAGATAATGCTACTGCCTCAAATGGCCAAGGAATTGCAAATTTATTTATTTTGTTTTTTCAGTCTGTTTTTGTTAAGGAAAGCAACACGCCATCTTCCACGGACACTTCAGATGCATTATCCAACTACAGACCGTCTCAGAACAATACAGTCATTAATAACATAAACATAACAGAAGAGGTAGTGGATAAGTATCTTAAGTCTTTAGACATATCTAAAGGCCGTGGTCCCGATGGCATTCACCCTGTATTTTTAAGTAGATGTCGAGATACTCTAAAACTGCCTATTACTATTCTGTTTAACATCTCTCTAAATTTAGGCACAGTTCCATGTTTTTGGAAGCAATCTATCGTAGTCCCGATATTTAAGAGTGGCAATAAGCATGATGTCACTAACTACCGTCCAATTTCAAAACTATCAATTATCCCGAAACTTTTTGAAAAAAATATATATGACAATATTTATCATGTTGTGAGACCTCAATTGATTCCTCAGCAACATGGCTTTGTAGCTGTTTGTGATAAGCGTTCAACTGAGTCTAATCTTTGCGAGCTTCTTGACCAAACGCTTGACGCGATGGATAAAGGTTATCAAGTTGATACAATTTATACAGATTTCTCTAAGGCGTTTGATAAGATTTCCCACAATATCCTAGTAAAAAAACTTGACGCATTTGGCATTCACGGAAACCTACTGAGATGGCTTACTTCTTATCTTCGTGATAGGTCCCAGGCAGTGGCTGTCAAAGGCTACACATCCACATTTGTCCCTATTACGTCTGGTGTCCCTCAGGGTTCCCATTTAGGGCCCTTACTATTTAATATTTTTATCAATGACGTAATCGAGTGCTTTAACTACACTAATGTTTTGCTCTACGCGGATGATATGAAAATTTTTGGAAATATTGTGTGTCAAACTGATTGCATTAACCTATAGAGTGATCTGAACAGGCTTAGTGCATACTGTTCAGTTAATAAACTTAATTTAAATGTTAAAAAGTGCCACTCAATCACGTTTACTCGCAAAATCAATTACTTAAAACATAATTACTTGCTTAATAACACTATTCTTGAAAGAGTTACTGAAGTTAAGGACCTTGGGGTATATCTAGATAAAAAATAACAAGAAGCCAGTCATGTTTCTAAAACTGTATCTAAAGCCTATAAAAGCCTTGACTCATAAATAGCCCTAGATTCTTAATTAATTTGTTTTTGTTAAAAGTTTAATGTTTAACTAGTGCAGCTTGCTATTACTTCTTTTTGGTGTATTAAGTCTAAACACATTTGTTTAACGTTTTTCTGAGCAACTGTATTGTTATTACTCATTAGTGGAAACTGTTTTGGCCAATGTATTAACTATACCTTTTTTACTTTTTTGTGTAACATTCGCTGTTTGTTTCCCTATAATAAATAAAATAAAATAAAATAAATATTAAGTCTAAACACATTTGTTTAACGTTTTTCTGAGCAACTGTATTGTTATTACTCATTAGTGGAAACTGTTTTGGCCAATGTATTAACTATACCTTTTTTACTTTTTTGTGTAACATTCGCTGTTTGTTTCCCTATAATAAATAAAATAAAATAAAATAAAATATCGCGTAGTTTAATAAATAGAGGGGGGGGACACATTTTTCAGACTTTGAAAGCCGATATCTCGAAAACGATTTGCTTAAATAAAAATAAGATTTATAAACCTTTATGTCATTTTCAAAGACCTTTCTACTCGTATTAATACTCCACACGCTTATATAAAACTAAAAAATGTTTCCTATCCCTCAGTTACATGTATGGAGGGACCCACCCCAATGGTTTTTTTTACAATTTAGTATCATAATCCTGTAGCGGTTCATACAACACATATCATTACCAAATTTCGTTACTGTAGCATTTATAGTTTCCGAGTAAATCGGCTGTGACAGACGGACATGACGAATCTATAAGGGTTCCGTTTTTGCCATTTTGGCCACGGAACCCTAAAAAACCTACCCTATACTATCGAAACCTACTTCGTCTTGCCAGAGAAGCGAAATGGTCGCATGATAGCCCCTACAAGACTCACGCGAGACAATCTCTTCTCTCGCGCACAATTCTTCGGCAAGACTTCTCGGCGAGACTTCTGGCGTAAGTCTGTTTAGGGCATTTCAAGACGTCTTTGCGCTTAAAGAACAATAAAAAAACAACTAAGATACCTTTAGGTTTAGAAGGTATAGGTTTATGGTCTGATCCGCGTTGGCCCAAGAATTCTCCTTCAATCTGGTCTCTCCTGCAGCTGGAGATGAGCTCGAAAACCTCATTGTTACGGCAGCCAGCGAGATCCACTAAGGATTTGCCCAGTAAAATGTCTCCTGAAAAAATCGTGAGTATAGTTCGATCCTGGTGGATGATATGCAAGAATGTAATGTTTTATCTGAATGTATGTTACGTATTCTCTAGTTTTGAGTAATAACCTATAGCATGTTTGGTTTAACGGTAAATGTAAGTTGGTTAGTAAATAAAATAAAATAAATAAAAAAATAAAATAAATGTTATTATTTATTACAAACACCAATAGATTTAACTGACCATTCGTGCTTATAGTTCAAGACACTCTCAAATACGTATTTGTCAAGAATAACGTTTAAAACCTGTCAATATCTACAAACCAAAACACGCGTTCTCCTGAACAGTATTTATACAGAGAGTAAGAAAACAACAATCAAATAGTGAAGATAATTTTAAGGGTAGGTACATTCAGTATCGTATTAAAATCTAACTAAGTATTTTACACGGTTCACTAATATTTTCCTTACAACCTGTAGGTACCCACCTAAATCTTGAAGTGACGTGCACTTTATGACGTAGGTACCTACTTGTATCGCAGCCGAAATATTAGAAGCTTATTGACCCCCCCTCCCCCCTGGTGATGTTTGGTGAGATTCTTGGCAAACATAAGTATTTAAGCTCGATAGTCATCCCGCTCCATATTTTTTCTTAGTTTGTTCATCGTAAAAAAATAGACGTGAGGTCTCCTTGTACCAGCAACCCCCCCCCCCCCCAAACGTGATTTTTCGTGATTTTTTCTTGGACCCCTCCCCCCCTATAGGATCTCGCGTGATTTATGCACAAGCTCTAATTGTATTCATGTTCACTAGGCTAAAATCTATCTTTTTCATTATTATAAAACATACGGACACTATAGCTTTTCTGCCAAGCTACCCGGAGGAGAATGATACCTGACAAGAGAATGATTTTGTTCCCGCGAAGCAGTTCTTGGTACTTGTCTCCAAACGTCTCCTTCTCTTGAAGGTTGACTATGGCCTGGTGGATTATATGACAGGCGACCTTCATCTCAAGGATTTCGGCAAGTGCTCGTTGGGAGTGCAGAATTCCTAAATAAAAAAATTATGTTATTCCTTTGCCACGCATTCGTTCTGCGACCTGCAGTCAGTGGCCCTACTGCGAATTTCGAAATCAGCAAATTTCGAGAATTGGTCTCTCTCACTCTAATGACGTCTTCGTTGGAGTGACAGAGAAAAATCCTCGAAATTTAAGAATTACGATTTTCGCGGTAATATAGGCTGTAAAATAACATTGTTGACCTGGCCGCACATTGCGGAATGCAGCCAGTATGGTAAAAGCTTTAGCTGTTGAGAGCGACCGGATTGCCACGTTGTATGGTAATGTAGTTACCGGTAGAAATCATTAGTCGCGTGGCTGTCCTTATCTAAATGTACCTGAATCATACTGGTTTTCGAATTTTTGAGCATCGAATCCTGCCGCTTTGGAGACCAGCAGAATCACAAGCCCGAAGTTTATCCTATTCTTGGCAGTCAGTTGGCTGTTGACGAATTTCAGGACTGGGTCCTTTTTGAGCTGCAGAAGAATAAAATTACTTGATTCCATGGATTATCAGGATATTTTTTTTTGTGCGGACCTCACTCACTTGATTACAATGTAACCGGCACTTCTTAGGTAGCAAAGTAAACTTCGACTGTGACAGTGTACTCGTATATTAAATCTCAAACTCTAACTCAAAACATTTTATTCATGACACTCACACATTAAAAAACAAAAAAAAACACAAATACAGTTAACATAGTGTCACGAAATGGGCCCTACTCAGCATGATGCTGACTTTTCAACCAGCGCTGGTCTTCCGTAGGGACCATTTGGTGAAGGGACGGAAGGAAACACAACACGACGGACAAACTCACAAGACAAAAATAAAAGAAAGCAATAAGAGTATGTTAATATTTTAAGCATTCTTGGTAGTAGCGGTAACATTAACTCTGTTTTGCATAGTTGAGCAATGTAGTTCGATTACTCCTTCCGATTACTTTTATATAAATAGAAATAAGTTTATTTGTAGCATACACAAAATACGAGAACGAAAAAAAATTACAAATAAAAACGTGTAAGCTTGGCTATGAGGCCATTTCCTCATCTCAGCGTGTTGCTTTGTAATCTAAAGTACAAGTACAAATGTAATTATCAGAAGTAATCACATTACATTTTGCCCAACTCTGCTATTATGTTACTTACGAGTTTTCCCAAATCAATGGAGGGTTTGGTTTCGTCGTCGTAAAACCATCGTGGATTGGGGAAGGGGGTTATGTGTCCAACGGTTTTTTCAGCCTGGGACACCACCAGTTGCCAGTCAAATGCCCTTTCCTTGGAGTGATTGCATCTAAGAAAATACCTTTTGTCAAAAATTACACTTTTGATCCGATTGTAATTGTACTATCGGTAGTAATTTCTTGTAGTAGGTTCTCATAAAACTAATGAAGCCAAATTGAATAAGGTTAGGGTTACATCGTTTCGTTCGAAAATTCCTTTGAACACCTTCCGTGTTTATCATCAGACTGGTCTGAGTGGTCATGGACTCTGCATGATATCATTAAGTATATTGCATTGTCATTTAACTTAGGTGGGTACAGTCGCCATCAAGAATATTAATACAACATTTCAGATCAAAAATCAAAAGGTAAACGGGAAGTGGCTCAAAGGGGATTGGGTGTTTTTGTATGGACTAGTGGCTTCATTTTTTTTTCAGCGGCCATCGTTTATGTTACTACTATTTTGTAGTGCTACCTTAGACTAACGCGTGATTACAAAAAAATGAGAATCATATTCCCTAGACCTCAAAATTAAACTAGTCACATAAATGACATAGTTTGTTCATGAACTTGTAGCGATATCTCAGAGGTTCTTAAAATTAGCTTCCTTAATTTTTTAAAGTATTTCCGTTTTTGACGAAATGGAGTTGAAAGAATAAACTGTAAAAAATGTCTTGGACATATTTAAATTTCAAACTTAAACATAGAAGAAACCTAAGTAAATAGGGAAATTTCATTAATAAAAGTGTTTGCTTATCCTCTCCTTATAGAATCCTTACATCCCTGGCAACAGCTTACATAAATGTTAACAGCAAATCAGCAAACATAATGACCAAGGAAAGACTAAACAAACAGAATTGTAATTTTAATCATTATGATTCCACCAGCCCACGAGTTGCCATAAAAAAAATAAGTTTTTACATGGCTCCCATGCTTGTTGATGTTTTAAAAACATTGGTTTAGAATGTAGCAAGACGAAAAGAAAACCAGAATACTTTGATCTGTAAAAATATTTTTTTCTTCACAGTCTTACTGGATGACTTGAAATAATAGAAAAAAATGGTTAATTTCATCAAGGAGTGGAAATCCAAAACCTCAAATATTTTTAACCATCTATTCCTGTTGTATGGGAGATTTTTTTGCATTAATGTCGATACCTTTGGGTTCAATTGTCGTAAAGGACATTTTGGCGAAAATGAGTTATATATACAGTTTTGTTCAGAATTTCAAGCGCTATCGATCTGTATAGTTAAAGTTTCGATATCTCTTAAAAAGTTGCCTTTACGACCAAGATTTTCTACTATGGACTTGCAAAAATAGCCTAGTGAATGGGGCGTAACTATCAAGTCATTTATTATAAATAATTTTCTGTGTCGTAAAGGAAATGTATAAATAAAAATAGTGTCGTAAGTGACCTAATACGTTATGTGATGTCCTTTACGCCCTTACTTTTTACGATTACTTTCTGTAGTTCTATGGCTAACTTGGGCTTAAAGAACAAGTTTTTTCTTCGTCGTCCTTTACGACCGGCACGAAAAATAAATTCTTATATTTCTTATACAATTACTGTTAAATGATCCGGGTGGTAAAGGACCGAAGTCATTTTTGTTGTTGTTTATCACCATAAATTTGTTTGTACACCTACAGAAAAATGTACCTATGGGAAATATGTTAATAGTCATTCATGTCAAATCAACATAATCCACATCCACACAACTTTTTAATCTAAGAGGGGACCGCTTTCGTAGTATTTATGTAAATAAAATACACTAAAGGTAATCAGTAAACTGCAATCAGCCACTGTCCAAGTACCTAGCTTATACATAATATATATTATATGTGACAGTAGTTCTGAATCTTCAGTAGAAATAAGTTGGAATAAAATAATATCTGAAGACATTATATAGTCGTATCTGGGAGTTAAATTCTAGAAATAG
The DNA here is from genome assembly GCA_025490895.1 of Thaumatotibia leucotreta. Taxonomy (NCBI): domain Eukaryota; kingdom Metazoa; phylum Arthropoda; class Insecta; order Lepidoptera; family Tortricidae; genus Thaumatotibia; species Thaumatotibia leucotreta. Next base: position 11,678 of record JALPQI010011032.1, read on the forward strand.
GTACAATCTCTGCCTTCAGTACCGGGGAACTTAACCCGTAGATATTCCTAGTTCTTCTTTATTGTAAAGTCTTACAATTACTACCTATGTCACATCACATAAGCATGAACTACTTGAACAGTTGCTTATTAAACTTTACTATTACCATTACCTAGTGTTAGTTGTTTACATATACTACGAAACCGTGCCACGTTGCCGTGTGATGACGGTAGTAAGAATACTTTTGTCACCACCCCAACTATTCTGTAATAAGAGTTGGCTAAGGGTTTTAAGTGTCACTGACCATTTATTTATCGAAGATTGATGATGGGCAGGAGCATCATGATAGTGGACACAGTACTGCGATCGCCAACTCATTTGCCCAGCGTGGCGATTATGGGCATTTGCCTCCTAATGCGTTCATACGCATAGGCTAGGGAAAGGCCGTTGTTCAGCAGTGGAATGATATAGGCTGATGATGACACTTAACTACGAAAGTGTTCCCCTGCTAGAAGTAATAGCTTAATACGTTTAAATTACTATTGAGACAGCGCAGCACTGAAACAATAAGTTTACAACTGTTGCAAACATGTTATATAGTTTTGAAACAGACAGTGTTTCCATACTTATAAGTTGTCTAGTTCTTTGTTATGACTAAATATTTAGAGAAAATATACTACAACTCTAATCCGGCTTTCATTCGCCATATTTCCTACGTTTTTATAAATGTTGTAAATGTGTTTTGAGCAAAATAAGCGGAAAACAGTCGCTATTTGTACCATTTTGACTACATTTACGCCCCAAATTTGTAAAAAAATTTTCTAAGACCGTCACTTACGACCCTATTAACTCTTATTGCTCAATAAAATCGTGGGTGTAAAGGACATACATAGCATTTTGACGTGTCCTTTACAACATCTAACTTCTAAGCCGTTTAGCTTATCACTACGATTGCTACACCAGGTCAAAGATACCAACAATCTACATTGTTTTCATGTACACGTCACAAATATAGGTCAAAAAACAAAAAAGTTATTGACAGTTTTCTAAAAAAAATTTAGTTTTTTGCTTCTCCTGAAAACCTGCATTTTGTCCTTTACGACAATTGAACCCAAAGGTATCGATGTATTAATTTAGTATTTAAACAATTGGAAATTTGAAATTTTTGTGCAGTTGTGTAAATGGGTCAAAACATATGTACCCAAAAGAAAAAAAGAAGCCGTCCAACACTCTTGTCCAGACATTGGGTTTAACAATTGACGAAAATCTTACCATGAACCGTATCTTAAATTCTATTAATGGTGTCGTAAATAGCTGAAGTGGCAATGGGCAGGCCACATTGCACGCAGAGCAGATGGTCGATGGGGTCGAAAAGTGCTCGAGTGGAGACCACGGCTAGGCAAACGCAGCGTAGGACGTCCACCCACAAGATGGACAGACGACCTTATGAAGGTCGCCGGGACACGCTGGATGCAGGTCGCATCTAACCGGTACATGTGGAGGTCCAGAGGGGAGGCCTATGTTCAGCAGTGGACGTCTTATGGCTGAGATGATGATGATGATGATGAAATAGCCGTTACGTGTAAATAGCCTAAGGACATCCAATCATTAAAAATAATAAACAAGATATATTTTTTACGCCTCTGAATCAATTCTCATTTTTTGTTATCACCCGTTAGCTTATTTACAAAATAAGTTTTGCCGTAAGTAATATCGGAGCCAAGATATGGCCCTTCAAACAATGTTATTGGATCAGTGAGTATACCTAACTAAGAAAGGTTTAGGAGACAGCTTAGATGACTACAGGCTTATTTAACTCGATAATACTACTAACAAAGATACAAGGATATTGCCATTAAAGTATAATAGTTAATTTAACCGACAAAAAAAAAAGATCTTAGGTATATGAAAATGCAATTGTATTTTCTTATGCGATTTCTATGCTGTCTATTTAGTGAACATTAAAAATGTTGCAAAATAGTTTCAATAGACGGTTCACCCTCTGACTACACCATAAGGAAACACAGGTGTGATGCACACATGCAAAATGTTTTGACTTTTTTTTAGGGTTCCGTAGCCAAAATGGCAAAAACGGAACCCTAGATTCGTCATGTCCGTCTGTCCGTCTGTCACAGCCGATTTACTCGGAAACTATAAATGCTACAGTAACGAAATTTGGTAAGGATATGTGTTGTATGAACCGCTACAGGATTATGATACTAAATTGTAAAAAAAAACATTGGGGTGGGGGCCCTCCATACATGTAACTGAGGGATAGAAATTGTTTTTTAGTTGTATATAAGCGTGTGGGGTATTAATAGAAAGGTCTTTGAAAATGATATGAAGGTTTATAAATCTTATAGTTATATAGTTTTCGAGATATCAGCTCTCAAAGTCTGAAAAATGTGTCCCCCCCCCTCTATTTTTTAAACTACGCGATATAAAATTAAAAAAAATATATATGTTATGCAAATTAATAAACTCTATCAACGATTTTTAGTTTGATTAAATTATCTCCTAAAGTTTTTGAGTTAGATTTAACTTTATTTTTTTTATTAAAACTTGATAATGGAACGGAACCCTTCGCGCGCGAGTCCGACTCGCACTTGGCCGGTTTTTTAAAGTAGGAAATGTACCAAATTAGATTCGTTTTTAGATTGGAATTGTTATTAATGCTTTCTTATGTATACAATACAACATATGTGACTTGGGATAAGGGGCCTTATTGTCGATGGCTCTTACGTCCGGTGACGTCGTATTTGTATACAAACATGGCTCATAACACCGTAAGCGCCAATGACAATAACGTCCCTTTTCCCAGATAACGTCATTTGCAATTTTTAATATTACGTTGAATTACTTTTTTACACATTTTCTGGCTCGTCGTAAACTTCATTCTCAATATTATCTTGGCAAATCACTCTCTCTAAAAACTGTGCCGGGGATCAAGATGTTCTGCAGATCCCAAGAACCATATAATTGACATTACATGTGAGCAACAGCCTAAGGTCCTCTTCCCAACAACACAAGAACAATAATGTCCTAATATTGCCTCTGGGCCTTGTAATCCATGCACCATCTACAGCAACATAAACAAAATACTGTCTTCTGTTGGAGTGCCGCGATTGTATTCTGCCTCTTAAAAGCCACGGATCGATGCAATCGGGATTTTGGTCGCAGAAATCTTGCAAATTGGGTTATTTGTATACCTCAATTACGTATGATACGTTTTTGATACTTTTATTTGTTGTTTAAAATGCGACATAAAACCTTTGACATAATTGCGTTCAATAGAACGTTAATCGACATCCGTCATGAAATCGCCGTGTTAAAGAAAAAAGGAACTATCTCCAGGGATCGGAACCGTTCTCGATTAACCATTTGATATTGTTCTTTAACCGTTATTAATTCCGTTCGTATTAGTAACGGTTAACTACGATAAAGGTTTTGTAGATGAACACAATATTTCTGGTTCACAATATTCAAGATGAACGGAAAAATTCCGTTCTTTGACATAACGGTTTTGACAAGAACATTATATGATTTATATGAAAGAACAAAACTTTTCTGGTTACCGTTACTAGAGATGAACGAAAAATAAAGTTCCGTGAACCATTATTAAACTGTTCGCGATGACGTAAACATGCCGCCACTCGCTCTCTCTTTTCCACGCGAATATAGTTCGTATTTTTATTTCATTTGACTAGCCATTTAGGTTTGACGTGTGGTATTGGCCGCATGATGAAAAAGGTTTAAATTGAATTAAGTGAAAGGATGCAATATGTGCTAGCAATTCTGGCGCCTCCTAGCGCCGTCGACGGGAACTTGCCTGGAAATTGGTTACCTGACAACGTGCTGTTGACTGGGCTGTCAATGTTTTTTCCGACATAATGTTCATATTTAATTATCATTAAAATTAAGTTTTGAGTATTAAGTTAAGCTGAAGTCCAATGATCTAACATACATATGTTTATACTTTATAATGGTAAGTTTGTGAACTTTCTAATTAGTAGATATTTCTTTCTATGTTAATTTTAGAGTTTAATGAGAAGGAGGTAAGACGGAGGAGTAAGACGCCCGATGTTGGTCTACTACCGGCACCTGTCTTGTAATATCGGCTCGGCTCCTTGGTAAATAAATATATATACTTACTATAACCTGCACTTATTGCATTCATACCTACGCAGTTATGGGTGCATACCACTCGTCTTGAATAGTCAACATAGTGATAGGTACGATACGTGAATTGCTCAAGAAGACAGTTGCAGTTCCTATTATTTCCCTTAATGGAACCCCGATGCTTGGAGTCGCGTTCTATTGCACAACTAGCAATATGGCGTTGCTGGCTACATTCCGCCGGACGCAAAATGACTTTGTCCCACAATTACGTATGTTGTTTTGTTATGAATTCATTATATCGTAACTGTGGAATGTCTTCTCAAAAGGGCTTATTTCCACTTTGTCAATAGAGATAATTTCTCTTATGGAAATATAGAAAAAATAATCCTTATTGCCAGAATAGAAATAAGCCCTTTTGAAAAGACACAAAGCTGAGTTTACACTTGCAAGTTATTGCCGCAAGTTTTGAGACGCAAATCATCATCTATTTATCCGTGCGGTGACGGAGTAAGAATACAAAAATCACCGCCCCTCTCTTCCCGTGGGTGTCGTAGGAGTCGACTAAGGGAAATACTGAGTATCCAGCTTCTCAGCCGGTGGTAGGGTATTTTTACTAGTACCCGCCTGGTTGGCTACCACCGTACATTCGGTGTAAACGCCCGTGAAATGACTTACCTTCGTGTTTGCCGTGTTTCGGGGTCAGCCGGTGTATTTACCAGCATCTAGCGGGCCAGCAAGGCGGTGGCAACTAACAGGTTACTGATTGTCTCCTGTTCGTTGCCGCCGCGATTTGGGCTCTACTTTTCACTTACGATCAGGTGGAGTGGAGCCACTTTGTTGTGCCAACGTTATTTTTATTGGGTCGGCAACGCGCATGTGACACCCTGAGGTTGCAGGCGCCCATAGGCTACGGTGACTGCTTTCCATCAGGCGGGCCGTATGCATGTTTGCCACCGACGTGGTATAAAAAAAAAAAAAAAATCATCATCATCATCTTACTATGCGTATAGGCGCATTAGGAGGTAAATACCCATAATCGCCACGCTGGGCAAGCGGATTGGCGATCGCAGTAGTATGTCCACTATGATGACTCTGCTGCCCATCATTAATCTTTTATCAAATAATAGTCAGTGAAACTTCAATCCCTTAGTCGACTCTTACGACACCTACAGGAGGAGTTGGGGTGGTGACAAAATATATTCTTACTGCCGTCACCACACGGCAAATATTGGTAGGAATTAGTGGCAAATATCTACAACTCTTTTTTTCAAAACTTGCAGGGTCGCGTTTTACAAAGTTACAATTTACAATTTGCCGTTTGTCTCTCTTTCTAGCCAATATATTATGTGCGTGCGTTAGAGAGGCAAACAGCGAAATTGTAAAATGAAACTTTATAAAACGCGACCCAGGTCTAAACTCGGCTTAGCTCGTTACTTCCGCAGTTGTGATCTTGAACTCTATTAACATCGTAGTAAAGTTCAAATTTAAACGAACATTTCTTTGGCGAATGAAAGTATATTTTCTGTTTATCTGTCCATCCGTCTGTCTGTATGTCTGTTTGTTTCTCTGTCTGTCTGATTGTTTGTCCGTCCGTCTATACGGTCGTTTGTTTCCGCAAAGAAACGTGTTTCGACCAGATAGTATTCGAAATTATTGCTTTTACAATTATTCTCGGTGTATTTCTTAGGGTTCTGTAGTAAATTAGAAACCGTCACAGATTCGCCATGTGCATCCACCTGTCTGTCTGTATGTCTGTCTGTATGTCTGTCTGTATGTTTGTCTGTCTGTCAGTCTGTTTGTCTGTCTGTCTGTATGTCTGTCTGTCCGTCCGTTTGTTTCCTCCAAATTATTGCTTTCTCAATTATTCTGGGTGTAAGTACTTTTTAGGATTCTGTAGTAAATTAGGAACCCTTGCATTTTGCATCCATCCCTCTGTCTGTCTGTCTGTCTGTATGTCTGTCTGTCTGTCTGTTTGTAAGTCTGTCTGTCTGGCGGTCTGTCCGTCTGTCTGTCTGTTCATCTGCCGATCTTTCTGTCTGTCTGTTTGTCTCTCTGTCTGAGTGTCTGTCAATCTGAACGGACTGACTATCTGTACGTCCGTCTGTCCGTCCGCTTGTTTCCGCAAAGAAACATATATCGACCGGTTATTACTTGAAATGGTTGCCTTTTCAATTATTCTGGCTGTAAGATATTTTTAGGGTTCTGTAGTAAATTAGGAACCCTTACATTTTCGCCATGTCCGTCTGTCTGTCTGTATGTCTGTCTGTTCATCTGTCTATCCGTTGTCTGTCTGTTTGTCTGTCGGTCTGTCTGTCTGTCTGTCCGTCCGTCTGTCTGCCTGTTTATTTCTGCAAAGAAACATATTTCGACCGGATATTACTTGAAATGATTGCCTTTTCAATTATTCTGGGTGTAAGTACTTTTTATGGTTCCGTAGTAAATTAGGAACCCTTACAATTTCGTCATGTCAGTCTGTCAGTCTGTTCGTCCGTCCGTCTGACTGTCTATCTATCTGTTGGTTAGTCCTTCTTTCCATCCATCTATTCTTGGATCCGTCTAGAAATAGAAATAATTCTTAACAAACACAAAAAAAAAAACAATGTCCAGTAACAAAAAACAAAAATAAATTATGCGTTATTTCCGCAATTGTGATTAAGAAACTCTGTTAATAACATTTTAGAATTCAAATTTAAACGAGCTTTTTTGTTACTGGCTGTGAAAGCGTTAACACTTTTTTCGTTAAAAAAAAATTGTTATGATCGGGCATAGTTCAAATAAAAAATAAAAAACCCTTATAGTTTCGCCATGTCCGTCTGTCCGTCTGTCTGTCCGTTAGTCCGTCTGTCTATTCGTCAGCATACTCTTCTTAGCATGGTGATAGAGTGTGGCAGCGCTCTAGATCACTCTTCATCTATCGTTTCGTGCGGTAGTCCGTCTGTCTGTCCGCCCATTGCTTAGATCAGTGACCATTTGCAATTACTTGTAGGTATACATATTAGTTAGGGCTTGTCCATTAATCACGTCATAGGATTTTGGTATGTTTTAAACCCCCCCAGCCCCCATGGTGATATTTGGTGATATTTTCAGGACCCCCCCCCCCCCCTAGCCAATATCACGTGTATTTTTTTGCCAACTGAAGTAGTCCTTTTAATAACACTTGAATTTACGTACTTGTTTGCCAACTACGAGCTAAATGATCGCGAAGTTTTAAAACTTAGTATTTAAAAAGTATTTTATAAAAAAGTAAAGATTTTTTTACTGGCTATAATGCTGTTCAGCAGATTCGAGAGTAACAAAAAATTACACGTGATTTGTCTGATGACCCCCCCCTCCCCTATGGTGATATTTGGTGTTTTTTTCTTGACCCCCCCATCCCCCTATACAGTATGACGTGATTAATGGACAAGCCCTTAAGCCGACAAACTCGAATAATAAATATCCAAAAAAAACTATTGGGGTTCCTCCCCTACACGTGAATACAATGTGGGGTATCCGTGAATAGGTATTTCAAAAAGAGTATAGGTTTTTTCCAAATTCATTATTTCGAAAAATATGAAAAATATCTTACATATTTGGCTTAAGGCATGCTGATAGATAATACTAACTATCCTGAACATAATTGGTCTAGCCAGTTTCGACCAACTACGGAACGCTAATACTGAGCATGGATCGACATGCACTTGGCCGGTTTTTTTCCTCATGCGTTATTTTTAGGGTTTCGTAGTAAACAAAAAACCCTTATAGTTTAGCCATGTCCGTCTGTCCGTCTGTCTGTCCGCAGCATAGCTCAGTGGCCGTTAGTACACTTAGTACTAGAATTTGGTATACATATTAATTATGCTAACAAAGTGGTAGAATAAAAACTTTGGTGGGCTGTGGGTTTAAAAACAAAACCATTTCGAACGTAATCGGCCCAGCCGTTTTCGAATAACTACGGAACCCTATACTGAGCATGGCCCGACATGGTCTTGGCCGGTTTTTTGATATTGTATTCTCGCCATTTTCCGCAACTCGACATCTAACGTGCCTATTTTGCGTGATCCCAACGCTGGCCAAATATTTTGCTGCCGCAATATTATAATTACAAGGTTGTATGTTACATTTTTTCATAGTACCGTGAAACTAAGTAGTCAACATTGCCCGCTTTTTTCGGAAATCCTAAAATATCTCAAAAAAATATATGAAACCTTGAAGTTTTTTCTGCTCAGCATGTACACTGTGATCGTACGAATCGGCTCACATGAAGAAATAATTTTTAGATCATCATTTAGATCAGGTTTTTGTCGTTTTAAGGTGCGTGCAAACCAAAAGAGCATTCGCTGTTCTATCCCCCGCTGTACGAAATCAACCAATCACGTTTTGTGTAACGATCGAATTTCGTAGAGTGGGAGGTTAGAATAGCGAATGTTTTTTTGGTCTGAATGCACCTATAGAAGGCGAGCAAAGTAATCTCGTTCTTGACCAACATTGCCCACCTCAATTTAGTGCTTAAAAATAGCTCGTATGACAATAATACTACGATCACTGAAGGTTTTTGGGCAATTCTACCATTTCATGTTTATAACTCAGGGATAAGTATAAATAATTTTGAGTAAATTGGTTGGGCAATGTTACCTACCCGTTTTCGCTCTTTTTCATACAAGGTCCACTAACGCAATTCGCAAATGCTAGGGTTGTCACTTTTAAGTAGATATCTTAACTAAAGACGTTTAACTTTTGTTCAAAGTATTAATATACTAGTGAAGTAAAACAGTCCAAAATGTATTATTTGTTTTAATGCAATAATAATAAAACCGTTTTTTGAATGGGAATCAAGATAATATTATATTGATATAAATATCAGCCCACTAACGAAGCAGCAAACAACGAAACTGACAATTGAGAGTATAGTTATTGGTTCCGAACATTTTGTACACGTAAAATAAAATAACGGAGTTATAAAAACGTAATTTACTGAAAAAACATTACCCTCCGCTATTTTCATAAAGTGGTAAAACTTGAAAGTGACAACTGTAGGCTATTTTTCATGATGGGCAATGTTTTCAATGTCCGTTTGCTAAAGTACTGGATAAAATTGCCCAAAGCCATAACTTATTTTCTGATTAGCTTTTTCCAATAAAACTACTATCAATGTAATCTACTGTTGTCATTTTATTGTTTTTTTTTTCATTTAATACCACCCTGTTTTGAGAAATTTATATCTATATTTTGCCAAGATTTTGCCCGCCAAATAACCAACCTCACTCAAGAAGCTCTAGCAAACAACTAGATGAAGATAGACGCAAACGTCATACTTGGTGTTGCTTCTCACATAATCTATTTTATACTTAAAAATAATTAGGCCGCCATAAGAATGTAATTTTTTTCTATAATAACCAATTTATTTAAAATTCAAGTTTTGGTCAATGTTTCCACTGGAGGCAAAGTGGGCTAATTTTACGGTAGTAATTCTATGTGTATTTAGCTATATTTTTACTGAAATCTGTATCTTAATACCTATAGCCAACTAATAATCTAAAATTCACGATATTACATGGTTCTATGTTGTGGTCATATAACTTACAAGGGCAATACGGTTCTATGTTTGTTTGATTGATATTATTGTAAGTGGTTATATCATATATAAAATGTACTTAATATTTATAGTCATATACATTGAATTTAGGCTGTGTGGTGAGGCAGTAACAATATATTTGCCACCTACCAAGTTGGAGAACTTTTCCGATGGGTGTTATAAGAGTCGACTAAGGGACGGTACTACGCTGATCCAATTATTTGAGATGGAGGCAGGGCAGCAGCCTCATCATAATGGACACATTACTGCAATCACCAATCCGTTTGCCCAGCGTGGCTATTATGGGCATTATGTCATTTATGTCCTACCTAATGTACCCATACGCATAAATAAAATAATAGAAGAGGCCCACGTCAAGACCACTGTTACTGTATTAGACTGATGATGTGATATTGAATTTGATAAGAAGGTATCCTTTTACCATTAAAGTGTATTTATCTCATAAAATCATCTATATGTACTCATATCCATCAGTATAAGCATAATAATCTTATTATAACATCGATCGACCGATCTTTATATTAGAGAAACGTGGCTTGCATGCATCGTGTCACTTATATAATGGTGTTTCATACTTAATCGCTCAAATCAAACTAATGAGGTGCCGTGTTCCACAGCCTTAGATACCATGGACCCTTTGATATTAAGACACCTGAATGGATGCCTTGGTATACCAGCATAGAAGAAAGTGGAAGATGCCATGCCAGAGGACCTAACCCGCGTATGTGCCAGCCATCCTGGAACCCTTTGATATAGCAAGAATCCTTTTCCCTTTGAGATAGCAGTGATGAGTATTTGTTGCGTTGCAACCTCAGTGCGCAAAAGTACTCGTTATCATCAGATCAGCTGCGGTCATATACTCATATGCTGACTCCAGCGGCAGCGGTGAAACGCTGGAATGTGGAAGACCAAGCTAACCACGAATAAATAAATATTAATATATATAGTCTTTTTCCTTTTTTAGTTTTAGTAGGTACACACGCCAACCCAGTTAACTCTATCAAAGATTTCGATTCTGGACCGTGTACGTGTTTCACTTAGTCGATTTGACCAAACTTTGATTCGAAATACAGCGTGTTTTTCTTCATATGCTATAACTTTAAGGGAAGCTTATTTAGGTCAAATATAACTAATTTCTCTAAGAAACTAGTGTTTTAACTCTTACTGTTATTGAGTTATTAAAAAAATAAGTTTAATCACTGAACATGTGTATTGCAACCTTTATTACATTCTAATGTTACTTATTTTGACATGTGCCGTCAGTTACCTGAGATTAACTTCTATTTTATTCTTAAGGTTGTCTCACACTTACCATTTCATTTATTATGTATGAAAACAAAAAAAAAAATCTTTTTTATCGAATTTTCCAAAGCCTGTATACCAGACAACTTCTATTAATGTCCCAAGTAACCCGTCTTATTTATAGCATATCGAAACGAACACCCTGTATAACGCTTATTTTCGAATAGTCATGTCAAATCTCCATAGTACTTTAGCACTACATACATATATATATATATGTATATGTATATATATATATCTGAGAGAAAGCGTTATTCTTCGAATAAAAGTTTGGTGAAACGCAGCCTTAGTTTTATTTTCAGTGACGTCTCAATTGTTTTCTCTTAAAATCTTGAATTGGTCCCGATCTGTCTTTGTCACCCATTCTTGATTCGTCATTTTAACTGGGGTCAACTATATCAACTTTGGTAATTTGTTGTATTGTCTATTTCATATTGCTCATTTAAGCCTTCGTCAACATCTTCTTTGGGTGTGTTGCTCTAACTACTATCTTGCTATACTATATGCTAACTATAAAAAATTACTGACACAATCAGAACGGCATCAATTTAAGAACTTGACATACGACGACTGAGAGTACAGTTCGTGAAATATAAATTGGTAACTTTCTACCTACATTATAGTAAAAATAAACGTTTAATTTATATTTCTCGAACTATACTGTACGCTTAGCACATGATTGCTATGTCAGTATGTTATCGCTACATGTATAGATTTTCTATCTTTTACCAACAATATGAATAAAAGGGAGATGGATAATCTATCTCGCGGCGACATATTGTCGCACTGATCCTGTGCTAAGTTTACTGAGACGAACCATGACGATACCGCTGTCAATACAATTTTTACCTCATCATAACACTAACCTTTTCAATGCCACGGCAAAAACAGCAGCTGTCACTCCATCCACGCCACCAAAGTGTCACAAAGGAATTTGTCAAAAACTATAAGCAAGTGCGACTAGGTCTCTATTGATCTGTGACTTGTATATCGGTCTTTGGCGTTGAAACAGTGTTACCAACATAACCGTTATCGCCGTCCACAAGGTTTCAATTAGATTGGACAATGACTGATATATTGGTAGGTACTGATTAACAAGAGAGTTTCAACGCCAAAGACTATTTGTAAGTCACCATCCACAAAATAATATGTAACTATGCACGTGCGTAAAGTTCAAATTTAGCTTTTATAGTTTTACGTGGCGTTGAAAATGTTGAAGCAAGTCACCAGTCTCACGACTCACCAGTCAGCTATTTGGAATATAGTTGATTTTTGTGGTAAAACATGTTAGTTTATTGGTGTCTGCAAATGACTTTGCATTTATTCGTAACTCTTACACGCATCCAGTCCAATTGCCTTATTCATAAAACATCAAGACACATTAGTTAACTGTGTTGGCGATGAAATAATTATATGAACAGGTTGTGTAGCCAATATGCCAATCGCTAACATTCAGTCGCGAACGAAACTCAACTGTCTTCGTCACACCAATAAGAAAGAGTGACAGAGAGAAAACTACGATACTCTACCTGCTCAGCGTAGCGTAGCGATTGGCACCAAAGAGAATAAAATCACTAATTGGCACGTTAGCTAACATAGCTACGGACTCAGATCTATCGACCTCTTTTGAAAAGCAAGTTCAGTTTCTCAAAAGAGGTTGGTGACAGATTGCAAACTCTGAATTAACAAGCAACTCGCAGCTATGCGTCTTTTTTCAATTGTATAGATTAAAAAGAGAAGTGTGGCGGCAAGTTGATGTTAAACACAAGATATGCTAGCCTTGCTATAGGAATTAACGTGATTGTAATCATAACATTACCTCCTGATAACAGTCGGTAAGGACATTTTTTCGCCGCCAATGAATTGATATAACTGATAAAATATATGTTCGTTTAACACTACGAAGCTGATACTTACTTTGTTGAGTTAGTTGTTTACATGCAATTTGTTGCTTGGCGTGTGTTGCTCGCTTTTATTTTTTGACGTGGCGGTGAAAAGGTGAACAAAAAGGTGCCACTTTGTCACTTAAATTGATGGCTTTTCCTTTTGACATAGGATTTAAAACAAATTGGCAGATTGTAGTGTATTGCGTCCTTTTTCCTTAACTATGTTCGGTTATGCGTTTAAATTTGGAACAGATTTTAAATTTCTAGTGGGTCCCTATTCCAGTATCCATAAATATTAAAATAGTAAACGACACGAAACGTCATTTCAATACGTTTTCCTTATACAAACCATACGACATTCAATCTCGATTAATCGGAGAATAGGCACCACATGTGATTGTCTATTTGTTCAAATCAATTTTGACAGGAAAACCACTATTATTCCGTTCCCAAGAACACTAAACGTAGCGTTCGCGGCCAAAAACGTTTGAAAGAACATTAACCGTAACGGAAACTTTATAAGAAGAACATGACATGACAGTTCATCTCTTACAACAGAATTAGGAAAACCGTTATTATTCCGTTCGTTGAGAACAGAATCGGCCATTAAGTGTTCCGTCAAAGAACATTAAGAAGTATCGGTTAATGAGAACAAAAACTTTATGATTATGGTTTGGGGTTGACGTATGGTAACGGTTTGAAAATAATAACGGTTTCCGATCCCTGGTATAACATATCGTTACTATAGTGTATACACGCATAGTGTATATATCGTTATATATACCTACAGTAATAACGGGATGCACAATCCGGCGGAAAAATGGCACAACAAAAGAGCCGCTAGTAGAATTTTGCGGCAGTTTACCTGCTTAGGTATGTGTTTTTTGATATTCTTGTTCCGCATAGTGTGTCTAGGTACTTAGGTACCTATTTTGTGTCATACTTCCTGGCGGTGATATGGTATCGTACAGTATTCAAAGTAACATCAATAAAATGTACATGAAATGTACGAAATTGTACGCTAATTAAAAAAAATTGTACTACACGTACGAGACGAGAAAACGATGTTAATCCGCTAGGAAGCATACTTCCTGGCGGGGGCTATTTATTTTGTAATGTTGCGGCCGAATTTTCAATGGGCATGTCAATGAGAAAATATTATGTACGAGAAATGTACGGAGTGCAATAGGCGAAACAGTAATTTTACAATTGTGGCACTTGTCACTGTGATGAAATAGGCAGATATATCGTAGCATCCAGAGTAAGTAGGGCGACCCACGTATGTATGGAAAAAAAAAGTTTTTTTAATGGGGCACCCTCTTATTTCGTAACAGCTATTACGTTGATAAAATATACCAAGTTTCATAATTTTATCTCAACTCCAAAGCGGTGCTCAATGCCTTTGAAAAATAATATATAATATTTTAAGAATCCCAAAATAAATAAATATTTTATATTTATGATTTTTTCATCACACTTGCTGTCTAAGCGCGCCATTGCTTGCGCGCGTAGCGGGAGTAATAGAAAAGTGATATTCCCTAGGGAGTAATAGAATTATCAGTACGTCATTTAATAATATTATGTCTTAAAACCTATTTTTTTGTCGGCAAGTGTGATGAAAAACATTGTATGCATCACGGTAGGTAAGCGGACTACTAACTCGAGTCATAAAAGCCCTCCGCCTAACGGCGTCGGGCTTCTAACACTCTCGTTAGTAATACCGTACTTACCTCCCTTGATGCACAATGTACTATTATGTCAGTAATTTCTTTAATACTGTTTCAAAACGGGATTTAAAAGTCACGAAGGTAAATAATACATTATATTTTTATTTTTTATAAATTATTGATTCGGTAGACTTTTTGGCGAAGATTCAAATAAGCTTAAAAAATAGAAACAAAAATTAACTTCTACTTTGTTACTTAAAAATCCTATGTTTAAACTCTAAGTCTAGAAGCAATAACCAAAATAAAAAGTTAAGAAACAGTAATTTCATTTTTTCACATTCCATACAATATAAAAAAAACATTAAAGGCGTTGAGCACCACTTTATAGTTTAAATAAAATTATGAAACTTGGTATAATTTATCAACTTAACAGATGTCACAAAATAAGGGGGTGCCCCATGGGAAAATAAAATAAATGTTTTCTTGGAACACCCTAGTCCAATCAAAAATATCTGGACACGCCTTTTTTGTCATAACGATAGAGGTGTGTTCAGATATTTTTGTGTGCTTCGGACGCTACGATATATCTGATGAAGACTATAAACAGTAAGTTTGTAATGTTCAGCCCTAGTGATAAATACAAGGACATGTATTGCGTCAATAGACTGATCTACAAACAATGTGACCCGCCCAGGTCGTCTACGGTTCGTAGGCATATTACTCAGCTATGGTCACAGTTAACAGTCAAGTCAAGTCAATATTCTTTATTCAAGTAGGCCTAGCAATGTACGAGTTCCAGAACATTCTCAAAATTGCGGGAATATACTCGGAAATTTCCGAGAATTTTCATGAAAATTTAAAAGTTCTCACTGAGAATGTTACCATGAGAACTTATAAAAAAGTGTTATGAAAAACATTGTTTGTCAGAATTGAGTAAACAAGGCATAAGATATATACCTTAAAAGGCATGTGTATGCCACGGTTTTGGCATGATTAAATTGCGTGTAAAATTTAAATTACCGAGAACATTCTTTATGAAGTTTCGCAACTTATGAAACTTCTCCACGGTACCTTGCTAATGCTAAGTAGGCCCAATCGTTAAACTAAATAGCAACAATAATCACCAAATTAAAAATAAAAAAAACCGACTTCAACTGATTACTCCATGATCCTCGATTGGTTTCAATCATTGGTTTCATTGGTTTCCTCAAACCCTACTTTCTGAATGCATATTCTTGTAAATGAATGAAAATTACCAAAAGCGCCATACATGTACCTTTAACATTTGAAGAGATCCCTCGATTTCTCCAAGATCCCAACTTGGTGCCAACGGGACCATCTCGGGGTTATACACGTTCGATAACAAAAACAAATTAAAATCGGTTCACGATTCTCGGAGATATCGGGTAACATACGTACAACAACAAAAATATCAGTCGAAATGAGAACCTCTTCCTTTTTTTGAAGTCGGCTTAAAAAAATTTACTCCCGGTTCTGATTGTACTCTATATTGACCCGAGAAGAACCAGTAAGAAACTTGGCGGGACCTGTTTTTAGGGTTCCGTAGTAAACAAGGAACCCTTATAGTTTCGCCATGTCCGTCTGTCCGTCTATCCGCTCCATAACTCAGTGGCCGGTAGTACTGCTAATCTACAATTTGGTATTTATATTAATCACGCCGACAAAGTTGTGGAATAAAAATTAGAAAACAATATTTTTTTCGGGTATCTCCCCAACTCGCGAATTGGGGATTTTTTTTTGCTGTAATCCTATAGTGTGGGGTGGTGGCGGGCTGCATAGGTCTCTTCAAAATAATAACTATAATAAGGGTCTCAAAAGATTTTTTTTCTAAACTCAATATGTTCGGAGATAGCAGCTCCAGAATAAAAAAATTGTGTTCTTTAACTTTGATCCGTGGGACCAAAAAATATGAAAATAATCAAGAATAGTGGGCCTATAGAATACTTTAACATAAAGCTTTTTCGAAAATCGAAATAAGAGAGGAGTACGCACTGCTTGTGGCCGAACGGAGGATCTACCGGAAAATACTGGGGCCCACTCGGATAGATGATGGCTCGTGGAAGGTTCGCAAAAACCAGGAGATCGAAGATCTAGTGGCCGAGCCCAACATAGTAGGGGAAACTAAAGCTGCGAGACTCCGATGGCTCGGGCACGTGGTTCGAATGGGTGAAGATCAAGTAGACTGTTCGACTGGGCAGTAACGGCGTTGGATAGAGAAGCCTGGAGGTCCTTAGTGTCAGAGGCCAAGATCCATTTCGGGTCGCTGCGCCACAGCAGTAAGTAAGTAAGTTTTTCGAAAATATTCGGCCCTGCCGTTTTCAAATAACTACGGAACCGTATACTGAGCATGGCCCGACATGCTCTTGGCCGGTTTTTTTTTTCAAATAATGATGATTGAGCCTGAGACTAAGTCGATTTGTGTAAGATATCCCAAGATATATTTTTTTTATTTACTATCCGAGGTGTCCCTTGGCTCTCGGATACAGTAACTAAAAATACATGAGTTAACCATTCAATTACGTTGTCTAAACAAAGTAAAAGTTTCGAAGCAGAAATGCCACACTGCTTGTTGTTACTAGATAGGGTATCAAACACGAATACTTATTCAACCATGTATCCTTCACATGCGCAGATACGCTGTCCCGTAGACTCCACATTATAGTAATGAAAATGTTAACAAAGCCGGAAATTTGATATTAGGTAATAGGTCAATGCGGGTAAGACCGCCTATCAGGAAAGTCCGTCTACCAACTGGTTTCCACCCCTAACTCAACAATATAAGAAGAATTCGACGGACTTTCTTTAAAAATAAAATATGCCGGACTTACCCACACTGACCTTTTATGGTTTGTCCCTTTCTAGCTAAAGTAAATGTCAAATTGATAGATAAGGACAAACGAACAATTAGGTAATGGCGGTTTGATGTACGTTTATGAAACAAGGGGGGATACCAGGATCTACTAATGCGATGCATTCAGTTTAGGACCTAATCTGAGGCCCAACCGCGAACCACGAACGAAGTTTTGCCTCCCTATCTTACTTAGGTACGAATTCACAAGTAGAAGAGAGGGGCAATATTTCGTTCGTGATTCGCGGTAGCGCCTCTAAAACTTGTAGTGCCATAGAATAACTGTCAAAAACCTAAGCTGAATCGCTTTTAAGAGGTTATGGTGGGTATAGGTACATACAGCATCATGTTACCGTCCGATCGAATAGTCTCTGCGTGCTTAGACAAGTTGCCAAACGCTAACGCTTAATCGTCAATCGTAAACGAAAGGCAGCTAACTGTCTTTGTCGCACTAATATGAAAGAGTGACAGAGAGGGGAAACTACGATACGCTACTAAGCGTTAGCGATTGGCAACTTGGCTAAGCATTCTGGTCAGAATCATTACCAATAGTACCAATCGACAACTGAGTCTGACAAACAAAACTGTACTGCTAGTAAGTAGGTAAATGTTTCAACTAGCAACTACCATTACTTGGAAAGTAAAGTATACCGTTAGGGAACATACCCATACTACGTGACCCTTTGTTAAGCGTTTTTTGACCCAGACTCCCACCTCCCCCTGGTGACCAAGAGTGGTACTTTGACGGACCTCCTCCCCACCCTAAACAGGTCACGTAGTATGGGTATGTTCCCTTAGGTATGCCTTACGTATCGAGTAAAACCTAACGTTACCGATACTAGCAGTCATGGTACCTACGGCTACTAGTACGGTAAATGATCTGTGTCCGTTGTAACTAAATTATCCTTTGTGAAGACGGAGTCAAGGAGGAGCTCCGAAACTGCAGCTAATTTATTAGACAAAGATGCCTCCGGGCAAAAGTTTCGAGTTTGGATGCAAGGCGGTTGCAAAATCTGCTGCTATGACGAGGGGAGGGCTGAGGGCTGTCTCGCTCGTCTTCTACAGAAATGGTGAGACAAATGCGATATTTGAATCGTGTTATAAGATTTATAAGCAAAGCCTTGTGTGGTGAAAATAAATTGATTTTTGCCACCTAAGACGTTCGTTCTTAGTCAAAAAGCCAAGGGGGCTTATAAAACAATATCTTCTGTAATAGTAGATTACATGCCAAGGCCGTTTATGTGGGAAATGTCTCGGATGACATGTAATCCGACAAACATGTGATCCGAGGCTTTCCCATTTAACGGCCGAGGTATGTATGTAGTGTGTAGGTATATTATTTTTCTGCTCAACGGAGCCGGCAGGCGGCAACTTAGTTTAGCGCAGCGGCCGGCAAAGTGCTGTTTGCTGGCCGGAGGGCGGAAAATCTAGTTAAACGTGTACAGTCAAGGGCATAAATATGTATACACTTTTTTATCTTATGCCGTGAACATAAGATGCAAAAGTGTGTACATATTTTTGCCCTTGACTGTACACGTTTAACTATATTTTACGCCTATATTGTACGTGTATTGGCTCAGTGCTTTATAATATTCGTATGTATGTCTATTATTTTTATGATTAGTTATTTGTACGTTTGGTCTCACTTTGTACCACGTAATTTCGTTGGTTGAAAAACTATACATGTAGGTACAACTGAAACAAGTAAACACATGTAGTAGATAATTTCATGTATAATAAAAATGTACCATTTCGTAATTTGTCATAATGACAGCAATATGAGGCCCCTAGCGATTTTCATATTGAGTCACTGTGACAAAGTCCGAAACTCTTCAAGATTCTTGTTTTAGCCTAAATAAACATTCGTCACGTGATTGCGCGGGTCCGGTCCGACGGTACCGTCCGGTCAACATCCGGGCGCGCCGGACGTCATTTGAACTCCGGAAAATCGCCAATCTCCTTGGAAACTGAGTTTTATTTTTATACTGGTGTTAAATGTGACATGGGAAACGATGGTGATAAACTTTTGAACTTAGGTTAGGTACCGTAAAACCACCTTTACCTACAACTATACCGGGTGTCCCAAGATTATGGGACATGAAAGTACCTTAAATACCGTAGATAGGATATTTCGCTTCAAGAGGACTTTATTTTATTTTGAAAAGTAAATAAAACTCCGACAGTCCCTTTAAATATTATAGTAACCTACATGTACGGCGCTTTTGGTAATTTTCATTAATTTACAAGAATTTGCATTCAGAAAATCGGATTTGATGATAGGAAACCAATGATAGGATCTTCAAGAAATCGGTTAAAGTTGGTTGTTTTTTTAATTTTTAATTTGGTGATTATTCATTTAAAAATAAAGAATATCGTCGGGGATATATATAGTGCAATACCGCGTAACTACCAAAGAGTTCAAATATCAAACAATTGACACTCAAATTGAGCCTAATTGAATTTGTTAGTTACGCGGTATTGCACTATTCCTGACGATATGTAAATTAAAATAGACAGAAATTTTCAAATATTCGAATTGCAAACCCTGATGATAAATAACGAGGGTTTTACCTTCATAACATAAGACACTTCATTGAGAATAACATTACTTTACATTACTTACCGTCACCTAATACCAGGTAAGTAAGTACCCGAAAACTCCGCTGCGTGTGGTTAATTCGCGAGCTCTTTCCAGACAAACATTTGTTCAGGACTGTATTTGTGTTGGTCAGGCTGTTTAGAATGCCCGTTGTTCTAGAAACTGGGTCGGCAAATACGACGACAAATCGTCGCTATTCTCACGGCAGGGCCACGCCAAATGACAACGTTTCAAAATTTTCGATGTCCCTAAATCGAAAACCATTTCGAGATATACGCATGTAGATCACAAAGATATATTTTTTAATTTTGTTTTAGTCATTTTTGTTAAAAATCTTACAAATAGTTACACGTAAGGGAAAGTGACGTCACATAGCTGATTCAAAGCTGCCACTATAACCAAAAAATCTTGTTTTTGGAATGTCACTTGTGTTTGGCAGTGACATTTGACACTTGTTACCGTTTTTCGTCGTTTTCTTATGTGTATGAAACATTACTTGTGACGTCATTTAGCTGATTCTTGACGTTTGTAACTTACGCTCTTTCTGCTCGAAGTAGTAATAAAAAGGGGTTTTGCACTTAAATAGCAATTTTTTTGAAAAATAAAAAATACGTGTATCTTTTAATACGTAATAAACATTATTTGAATAAATTGTATACTTTCTTTGTATCTCAAAACTTTCGTAGTGACCTAAGGTATTGAGTTCTTTCAAAACAGACAATAAAAACTAGCACTAAAATAGTACATTACGACACAAGTGCGAAAAACATGAAATTCGAAACGAGTGGCGATGTTTTAAAACACGACCGAGTGTTTTAAATCGACACGAGTTACGAATTTCGTTTTTGCACGTGTCTCGTACGAAGTTTTTTAGTGCAGATGGCCTTCCGAGTTTTGGACCTGACGTAAAATGACACACTTCTCGCACTAGAGCCTAAAAAAACCGGCCAAGTGCGAGTCGGACTCGCGCGCGACGGGTTCTGTACCATTATCATAAATAATCACCAAATTAAAAATTTAAAAAACCGACTTCAACCGGTTTCTCCAAGAATCCCGATTTGTTTCCATCATTGGTTTCCTCAAATCCTACTTTCTGAATGCAAATTCTTGTAAATGAATGAAAATTACCAAAAGCGCCATACATGTACCTATAACATTTGAAGAGATCCCTCGATTTCTCCAGGATCCCATCATCAGACCCCAACTTGGTGCCAATGGGACCATCTCGGGGTAATACACGTTCGATCACAAAAAGAAATTTTAGAATCGGTTCACTATTCTCGGAGATATTAGGTAACATACATACAACAAAAAAAAAAAAAAAAAAATTCAGTCGAATTGAGAACCTCCTCCTTTTTTTGAAGTCGGTTAAAAAAATACAGTTAAATCTACCTATCTCAAAAACTATAAGAGATAATTTAATCAAACCAAAAATCGTTGATAGAGTTTATTAATATGCACAACATATTTTTTTTTAGAATTGTATACCACGTAGTTTAAAAAATAGAGGGGGGGGACACATTTTTCAGACTTTGACAGCTGATATCTCGAAAACGATTCGCGTAAATAAAAATGTGACATATAAACCTTTATATCATTTTCAAAGACCTTTCTATTGATACCTCACACGCTTATATACATCTAAAAAAAATCTATCCCTCAGTTACATATGGAGCGCCCCAACCCCAATTATTTTATCATAATTTTGTAGCGGTCTATACAACACATATTCTTACCAAATTTCATCACTGTAGCGTCTGTAGCATTTATAGTTTCCGAGTAAATCGGCTGTGACAGACGGACAGACGGACATGACGAATCTATAAGGGTTCCGTTTTTGCCATTTTGGTTACGGAACCCTAAAAAGGCATCATCTGTAGGTACTAAAACATATGAAATGTTGTCAAATGCGTGCACGCACCGGTGTGCGTGCCGTGCGCGTTGTACCTACTTGTAGGTAGCTTATGGAAGTGCCATAGTAGATGGCACACCGTTTTGCTGTATGCTTAGCACATGATTGGTATGTCAGTATGTCGCCGCGAGATAGATTTTCCATCCTTTACAACTATATGAATAAAATAGGGATGGATTTGGATAGTCTATCTCGCGGCGACATATTGTCGTACTAATCCTGTGCTAGAAGCACAGACCAACCTGCTAGAAGTTGCCAATCGCCTTTGTCGCAGTAATATGAAAGAGTGATGACAGAGAGGGAAAACTACGATACGCTACTAAAGCGGTAGCGGTTGGCAACTTAGCTAAGCAACCTGTAACGCTACGCTATATAGGGTCGATTGCATAAAAAAATAGTAGATAACATGCCAAGGCCATTTAAAAAAGGGGAGG
Organism: Thaumatotibia leucotreta; assembly: GCA_025490895.1. Taxonomy (NCBI): domain Eukaryota; kingdom Metazoa; phylum Arthropoda; class Insecta; order Lepidoptera; family Tortricidae; genus Thaumatotibia; species Thaumatotibia leucotreta. The sequence goes on from JALPQI010011032.1 coordinate 34,020, forward strand.
GCAGAAAACATAATTAGAAGCCTTTAATGAAAACAAAATATAACCTCATAATTTTTTTCTTACTAAGTTAAATTTTGTGTGACAACTTTTGGCACTGACAAAAGGTGACAATAAAAAATTTCTATGAGTGATTTATAATATTATCGTATAACTATCTTTTAAATGTGCCCCCTTATACTTACTCCTGCCGAATGTTAATTTGTATGAGTAACTTTTGTGGTTTTTGTTTTGAGGCCTACCCCTATAGATAAATTACTGAGAGCATGCAATTGCATCGTACATTACATACGCCATTCAGCCGTGTGGTGACGGCAGTAAGAATACATTTGTTACCACTGCGTACCACCTGTGTACTCCTCATACGGGTGTCGTAAGAGTCAACTAAGGGATTGAAGTGTAACTGACCATTATTGATGATGGGCAGCAGCGTCATCATAGTGGACACATTACTGCGATCGCCAATCCGCTTGCCCAGCGTGGTGATTATGGGCATTTACCTCCTAATGCGTTTATACGCATAAGAGAGGCCTACGTCCAGCAGTGGACTATCATAGGCTGATGATGTGATGTGATGATACGCCATTAGATATCGGAACATCCACGGTGTTTAAAAATATCTTAGCATGAACTGTAATGCCATGACAATAGAAGCTTGCTCAGATATTTGAGAGCACCCTGGCCTCCGATGTATCTAATACATAAATAGATAGCGCGATATAATCATTTAAGTTATATAACCTAAACCTAATTGCAAAGATAAAGTCTTCACCTTAACCATAAATTAAGTCTATGCCTTAACACATTGAGCGCCAGGGACTCCCGGGAGGTCCATTTTCACTACAAAGCGGGAAAATCACGGGATCGAGGTAAAATAAGGTGTATATAAAAATACTCAAAACTATGCCCCAGTACGCTATAGTTTCTCTGTAGGAAGAACGTTGTAACATATTAATAAGCGGATTCTTTCGATATAAATATTTTTGCACTTGACTGTACTGTTGGCGTAGCCTACAGTGGAAATAGTTTGCACAAATTAATTTAGCTGCCATCTGTTAGAAAATCCTCGAACTTCCACTCCAAACGCTCTTGGCGATGGCGATAGTTTTCATCACACTTTCCGCAATTTGCCTGTTGCAGATACTTACTGTTTAAACTAGATGGCGTTGTTACGTAATTT
>JALPQI010011033.1:0-34079 GCA_025490895.1 Thaumatotibia leucotreta
CGTTTTGTACATATGTGTCATTTTGGACGTATTTCCCCTACGTGAAATACCATCTCCTCTGTTATGGTCTCATGGGCTCGCGGGTATGACAGCTTATCGTTTTTATGTTTATTTCTGATTCAAATAATCGTTAATAACCTTTTAAGTTTTCCTGAGTTTTCACGCGATAGTAATCACGAGTACATATATCTGTATATCCAAGAGGTTTTTTATAAAGTCAAAACAGCCGTCATCTTAACTTTCGTCATTTTTGATCCAATTGTGTAAATCGATGTATCGAGATCCCAGAGGGTCTTATTAACAAACTGCAAAAAAGACTGCCTATTGAATTTCCGTTTCGATATTGTCCGTCATAAAAATCGATGGTAATCTTGAAGTTCTGACTGATCTGTTCATCATAATGAAGCAGAAGTCAAATTTGCAAGAAACGGTAAAAATCTTGACTTACTTCAAATGTTAATCAGCTCGGCTAATTATGATCATCTTTGTAAGGCCTGGGAAACGACAAATGATAGTTTATCATCAAAACACAACAATCACCTATGTGAGTGTATGTAAACTTTTAATGATGAAAAACATTTGTCGGTTACCAGATGGTAAAGATGACCATAATATGATAGCGGATTTAGATAATAATCGATATCTGAAATTTCAAAACCAAAAGTAATGAATTTGAGGTCAAATTTGCACAAAATGGTCGGCACCTTGAATTTATTTAGTTTGAATCCGACCATAATAAAAATCGGTATCTTAGGATCCAAGGGGGTCAAAGATTTTGAGGTAGGAACAAAAAGTGAGAAGCTAACACATCTAAAATTTCTAGAACTTTGATTTGATATTGATAATAATCGATACCGAGAAGATGAAAAGTTCTTCACACGGAATTTGAAGTCAAAATTGCAAGAAAAGTTCGCCATCTTGAATTTAGTTCTTAAGTTTAAAACGACCGTGATAAAAATTGATAAAACGCGGCCGAACCGCGGGTAAAAGCACCATCTTCCACACTTAAATCGGTTAAGGCAAATGCGAGATAATCGCGGGAAAACATTAACACGCAGTGAATAGACATTAGTACGCGGGCGAAGCCGCGGGTAACTGCTAGTAACCTATAATATTCATTGACAATGTTGACGTTGACATTTTCTGCGTTTTGTGATTGCATCTAGTCATCTTATCATCATTCACTAAAACAATTTTTCTTCTGGAATTTTAGGATTTATGTGTTAAAATCATCATATTATATAAAGGTTTGTATTTTACACTAAATTCTCAAACAAATTATTTAATTATCATTAATATGGAACGATCTGCATGAGCATTTTACGTTTTGTTATCTGCTTCGAATGCTACTTCGCGTTACGCTCCAAGGTCATTACTTTGCCACACAAGTGAATAATATGCGTTTTTACACGTTCGTATTAAAGGATAAACGAGCACTTTACGAGCTAGTGAGGGGAAAATTCATTTACAATCTGGTCTAACTTTTACTTCTATGCTTTTCCCCCTTTTACTATGATCTTAAAATCATTGAGAAAAATTATTGACGATAAGGCTAGAGGTATAATGGTGGTCCCACAGTGGCCCACGCAACCGTGGTATCCATTATTCAAAAGTTTATTGGTTTCAAATCTTTTAGTTCTAGAGGCAAATACGAATCTCAAAATTTCCTCCTAGTTCCTCCTCCTTCGTCTTCTAAAATCTATAATAATTCTTTCTGTTTTCGTGCAGTTCGGTTGTGGAATGCTCTGCCCGTTGATATTCGACGTGCTAAATCTCTCCCCATCTTTAAAACACTTATAAAAAAACATTACATGTCTTTGTCATAAGTTTGTCGTTTTGTTTGTACTCCTTGTAGTCACACCATTCTCTGTCATGTATTATATATTTATATATATATTATTTGTATGTAGTAATTTATTTATTTTCTTTTATTTATGTAGTTTATGTGTTATATTTTACTTTTGTTCGTACCACCCGATACCATCACTATTTTTTCGCCTTGTCGCTATCTAAAGGTTGTCTGGAAGAGATCGCTGTTTAGCGATAAGTCCGCCTGTTGTTACCTACTTCCTTATTTTTTGTTACTATTTTCTTTATTTTTTTGCGTGTTTGTAGAGTGCAATAAAGTATTTTATTATTATGTCCTTTATTTAAATGTTCTCTTAGGCTAGGTTGTTATAATATGGTTATAAAAGTAAAATACAATACAACATACAAAAACAATATAAAATATAAACACATTATAAAAACCTAACCTAGGGTGCCGCCGGCAACGGGGCGGGCCCAAGCTGCCGGTGGTTAAGGTCGCAGAGAGAGGAACCGACGGACTATCCGGGCCGTGTCCAGGATTACCGCCTTCTGCATCTGACCCTTGACCCAGCCATCTAGCGAGAGACTCTTAAGATGTTGGTCGAGGCTCTTCGCTATTAAACCGTTCGCTGTAACGACTATCGGGACTATGATCGTCGAGTCAACATCCCACATGGCGGTTATCTCGTGGGCCAAGTCTAGGTACTTACTGGACTTGTCCTTCTCGGCCTTCACGAGATTCTCATCATGGGGGATGGTGACGTCGACGAGCACAGCCCGGCGCTGCGATCGATCTACCAGCACGATATCATTATTATTATATTTGTATCTCCTTGAGGATCACGGGCTTACAAATCCCGGTTTTTTGATAGGCTTGCGCGGGGATATAGATCCAACACGTAGAGGCCCTTTGGAGAAATTTGCTGTGTTGTACACCTGCTGCAACCCATTCACGGGCACAAATACATATCCGTAAACCGGTCCCAGCAGGCGCATAGAGACTATTGAGAAGGAATGGAAAAGACTAATGGGCTATGGTGATGGAGGATGGATGGATCAGAAATGGAACTATAGAAAAGAGGTCCGGACACCTGCCATAACAATGATTTCTCTTTGCTATCGAGGCAGGCGGTGACTTGCCGCCGACTAGATGGGCCCCCGTAAATGCCGTCACAAGAGACAGTCAGGGGCAACACCGGTGTAGGCGGCTCAGGAGTGTAGAGAGGTGTACACCGCTTTCTGCGCAGTGGCTTGACAGCCGCTGCACCAACTCGCGACTTACGCAAATTTACACTTCCACCCCTGGAGCATATAGCTCTGACGACTCCTCTCTGGACGGCCAGTTAAGGCAAGCCAGAGCTGAGAGTCCTACGGGTCCCCTTGGGGTTCCACTCCGACCGACGAAGACACGCCGGAGGCGGGGACCCTGACCGACTCTCGGGAGCACTCGGGTCCGTGGGGTCGTTACTCCCCAACAGCTCGCCACAAGCTGCCCTGCGGCCTTATTATTATTATTATTAATCTCATTTTATCTGCTACTTGCAGCCGCCGGCAGGTGCTCTCGCAGACTACCCTGGTGGCAGGCATATTATCCGCGAAGCGTATAAGTAGTATAGTAAGTAGGAACCATGGGCCTTAGGAGGTCAACGTCTTAACGAGTATTAGATGATACGGGTGAAAGAATGAAGAAATAAGAGCTTCTACTTATTTTATTTTACTTACTTCATTATTTTAACTTAGATATAAAACCTAATTTGTAAAAAATGCTAAACTCTGTCAGGGTCAGGGTCACATGTGCCTTTTAATATTGTAAATAACTGTACACACTATGGTTGCTATAAAAGATATGACTATGACTATTATACATATTTTAAACAAAACTTTACTTCCAAATCAATTTATTGCATTTCATGTGTTCCGTAATATTCTAGTGAAAAAAGTTGTAATCAAAACTATAGTACTTTTTGATGTTAGAACGAATAATATGAAAGGAAAGCTGACGCCAGAGAGAAGCATATTGCTGAACTCCGGGGAACATAAACTCCCTACATATCTTACATACAGTCAAGTAATATGTATACTGTTAGTTATTTATTGTGTTGGAATAAAGTCCATACATGTACACATATCCACCTGCGACCATATATAACATGGACGTGTAACGCCAGCTCAAAAATGCCCCCCGTAATCAATAGTTCAATTGTGCTAAGATGGGCAGGACATAGCGCTTTTCTTAACACCGCGCATATTTCGGCGCAACTTCTTTGACAAATGTTTGTAGAATATAGCCAATCAAAACTTTGATGGACAAATCTCAACTATTTTTAAATGGCGGTTTAAGTTTTTATAGGTTGATATTGAAATTCATTACCGTGATGCATTGGAGAAGGGGTGATACTTGTCAACTAAAATTCAGGACCGTTTTTGAAAGGCAATTTAGTATGACGTGCGGCTTCCATGCTTTATTTGTTCGTAGATATCTACATACTCGAATACAACGGTACCTATTTATGTTTAAATATCTACTTCGACAACAGATTTCATAGCGAATATCAATGATATCAAGTATAAACTACCTACATTCATTAGAATTGATTAATATGCTATTATTCATTTAATTAGTCTCTGAACGTGTAAAACTGTCATGTTCTTTTCCACGCCATATTTATCTTAAGCGATCTGTCTGTATGTAGACTTTACACCTCGATATAAACAATGTGTACCTATACCAGAGCTACGACCGTGGTTTTAACGCGGAATTACTTTCTATCCATCTCGTTCATACTCTGTAGCCGTACCTTGACTTTGCAAGTATCGGTAACGTTAGGTTTTATAAGAATAAGAATGGTTTATTTGGTGCCATACAATACAGAACAATAGATACAAGTATAAACAGTACGCTTAGCACATGATTGGTATGTCAGTATGTCGCCGCGAGTTAGATTTTCCATCTTTTACCACCTATATGAATAAAAGAGGGATGGATAGTCTATCTCGCGGCGACATATTGTCGCACTGATCCTGTGCTAAGCCTACAGTAAGGATTTGAACACCAAAATGGATGCCACTCAGCATGTGTCGTATCAGATGACACTTCAGGGCAGGTTTTACTCGATACCTACGTAAAGCAGGCTATCGCGCTCGCTCCAATATGTCAGTGCGAGCGCGATAGAATGCAATACATATCGAGTAAAACCTAATATAATGTATCCTTTACTTTGCAACTCATAGTACCGCTACAGTTCACACATGAGTATCACAAGTAATAGTACATTACTATAGAGGACGGGAAACGAAGGGTTACAGGCCAAGTAGATATATCTGGCCGAAGGAACTGAGGCCAGATAGGAATACGCGGCCAGTAACCCTGTTTCTCGCCGAGATTTGTATAGTGCTTTTCTCAAACTTGCCATGAAATAACACGAACTGATTTCGGCGAACCATACTATTCAATTTGTAAATAAACCAATAGTACAGTATCGTAAAACATAAAAAAAAACATTCGCGCCTAACTTTTTTTTAAATCTGTTTGAGGTATCCTTTTACCCGGTGGTATAGACATTAGTTTTTAGGTTATTTTTTTTTTCTGTGGCTGAATGTCAAGACCTAGTGTCACAATTTGACGTTTCAAAACAAAAGACAGTTTGTTTGCAGTCCTAGGTGTTAAATAAATACATGAAATCTCTTTACATATCATCTTAGCATATGACACCGGATACATAGTATTTCCGGGTTTCATTTAAAGTAAGTAACATCAACATTCCGTAGCAAGTTTGAGAAAACGTAATTTACTGATAAATTAATATTGTGAGGAAAAGTCCCTTGGAAAGCACCTATTAGTCGTAGCCGTGGTCAGCTGCATTCATAATCATACATCGACATTAGCTAATTATTCGTTTGTCCTTGTACTTCCGTCTAAAGTACAGTCGAGTTCATAAATATATGAGCAAATCGAAGGCTTCACAAATAAATGAGCATAGAAAGATACATATGCATCTGAACAGATTTACCAATCAAAAATATGTGTAGGTACATAATTACCTGTAATATTAATCTAAGCATGTGTCACATTAATATGTAAGCAACTGAAAAGTCATAAATATCTGTACTAATATTAGACATGACATGTTATCATTATCATTTATAAATTTGTAAGTGGGCAGTCATTCAAGTTGAAATCAACCTCTTTTAAGTCGATCATAAATCCGAGCAAATAAATGGATAAAAAGACTAAAAAGCAGCAAGCAAATACTAATGACATTTGAATGACGTCACACGTAAAGTGAAAGAGAGAAAAGTATAGTTTGACACATTGACAGTACGGCAGGCACCTACTCTTTTCGATGACTGTCAAAATATAAGGAAAAACTTTGGCGTTTCAGTTGATTACATTTTGATACGACACATATTCAGATTAATATGAAAGGTAATATGTACCTACACATATTTTTGATTGGTGAATCTATTCAGATGCATATGTACTTTTCTATGCTCATTTATTTTTGAAGCCTTGGATTTGCTCATAATATATATTAATGAACTCGACTGTACTATCATATCATAATGATGTCAATCCTGAATGAAATTCTGGATCCGCGCCTGACTGTAAATACTTAATATTAAAACTTTTAGATAAGTTTATTGTATAAAACATTACTGAAATAGGTATATACTCGAATGGCTACGGTTAAAACTCTGTAATATGCATGTATCGTCAAACGGGGTATCTCTTATTAAAATCAACGGTGTATTTGCATATATTTGGCTCCGGCTCCATTGTTTGTATTCTGGAAAATTCCGAGCGCTCTTACTTGCTTATTGCTTTTGTCATTACGGACGTATTAACTCATCGCGTTAGCAAATTATCCGCGTTTATGGGCAACGAATATGTCGTAAGTTTTTATGGTAAGTATAGGTGGCAGTGTGGTGACGGCAGTAAGAATACATTTGTCACTACTCCAACTCTTTCCGTGGAGTAAGAGTGGACTAAAGGTGCATTTAGACCAAACGAGCATTCGCTCTTTCTATCCCCCACTCTACGAAATTCGTTCGTTACACATAACGTGATTCGTCGAAATTTGTAACTAGCTTTTGATTCATGGGTCCAAAAAATATGAAAAAAATCATGACGTGAGCTTATAGAATATTTTAAAATAAAACTATTTCGAAAATAATCGGCCCTGCGTTTTTGAATAACTACGGATCGCTACATGCTCTTGGCCTGTTTTTATTAATAAAATAAATAACACGATTAAGTCCAGTTTGTGATTAAAATATCTACCATACGGTACAAGTTCCTATTGTTGTTGTATTCTGTAACGTGCCTATTTTGCGTGGTCCCAACGCTGGCTCAGTACGTGTTGGGCACTTCACATAGACTCTTGAATTTCTTCGCAGGTATATGCAGGTTTCCTCACGATGTTTTCCTTCACCGTAAAGCACTTATTATTTCGTACATAAGTTTTTTGAAAAACTCATTGGTACGAGCCGGGGAGGTACAAGTTCCTTTTAGCATGTTTGCGAGTAAACTAAAAACCGCCATGCTTAAACTCGGTTAGCGCTCAAGGTTTCCCAATCGCAAGCAAGCAACGTCATTCGCCGGTGCATTGTGCGATACACTCGTTTAGACGTTTTTTGCACGCAAGGTCGCAATGTGACATCGATTGAGACATTAACATTAAAATATTTTAATGTAAACTTTTCACTGAGCATAAACTTTACGAAGGTAGTAATAAATATACAGCGCGTACATTTACATATGTACCGCGAAAAGATACATGTAAACCCTGTCCAATTTAACACATTTTGATATGCGTCAAATTGAAGCTTTTACTTTGGACATGAATAGAAGTTGCCTGGAATATCCACTTTTGTTAAATTTGAGAAAAAAATGTTTTGTTTTGTTACATAATAATGAAAGAGAAGAGAAAGAGAACATAAAAATTAATCTTAGGTGACTAACGACACGTGTCAAAGTAACATTAGGATGTAGTAAATTGCTAGTAACTGGCCACTCTCCAGTAACTGGACACCTTATATAACAATAAGCTCTATGTGCTTATAGTTAGAATTTATTTTAAAACGATGTATCTTGTCGATGTAATCACTCTCCCTCTTCCAAAATAATTCTTATTATAAGTACATAGAGTTCATTTATATATAAGGTGGTCAGTTACTGGAGGTTGGCCAGTTACTAGCAATTTACCCTAATAGGTTTCAATTCACTAAACTTGTTCAGTTATCTATTTTCTTAATAACTCAATAACAGTAAGAGTTTAGTTAGATTTGACCAAAATAAGCTTCCTATAAAATGAACACAAAACAAAAAAACACTCTGTAGTGTAATTAAAAAGGGGTCAATAACAAGAATATTTTTTTAATATTTCCGTACACCATTATTTCTTAATTCCAATTCGGTTCAAACCTTTATATTGCGTAGAGATCTACCTGTGTACCACCTGGTCTTTTACACATCATGCCAATGGATCATCACAGAAATCCGTACCATAATTGATCAGGAATGACAGTTTGGGACACGGAAGTCTCGCCTGTCATAACCCAAATCTGGTGGGTCGAGGTTCATAATGGCAGACTTTCACCTTCGAAGCAGGCAAGGCCGCGGCACCGTTCACCGTAACCGATACAAACGAAAATGACTTATGTTACTCGCACCTTCTACGCCCGAAAGGCCATTTTACTTTGCATCATCCCTGAATTTGATCGAAACCAGAATGGCGTAAGTACATTCGTTGCTAATAGACGTTTAATTCGTTTGTATTCGGAGTGGTTGTCGCTTCCGATCGGCTAGCTTAACAGAGCTGGTTTGCGGTGAATATTTTAAACGCATTAATCGTTTTTTCTTGTATTTTAATTGATACAAATATATACAGTGCATATTCGGTATCTACTAGGATCGTGACCGAAGCAATGACCTTATGTTGTGAACATCAGATTTTTTGCGAATTATATTCAACTACATTACATACTACGATATCATTGGTGCATAATACCTGCCACAAACATAAATTTGAGCTGATATAAATATTATGTGTTTATTATAATACATATATTATAAGAGGTACAAATGTAAAAACTTGCCACGCAGTATTCTAGTGTGCTTTGTTTATAATAATTTAAAAGTTCTAATTTATAAGTTTTAACCCACCGTCGTATAAGTAGTTTATTTTGAATATTGGGCATTTTCACTTGTAAGGACACCCAATTAGCGTGAAATTAAAAGAAACCATAATTGCAGTCAGGTTTGTAGCGACAATTTATAACGATATCTTTAGGATTTTTTTTTATCGGCGTTTTTATTATTATAATATTCCTTATAAATCTTATAATTTATAAAATTCACACCAAAATCGACTTTTTATTGAAATTTAGTGCTTTTAACCCTTAATTTGGCAAATTTCAAAAAAAATCTGGCCTCCTCGCCATTGTATACCTAGAGCAGAAAATTCTGTCTTAAAAAAATACAAAAAGTGTATCCGGCTTGCTCGCGCCAATATGCAAGTGCGAGTGGGATAGATAGAAAGTAAACGCGCGTTAATAACGTGGCAGCAGCTCATGGTACGGTTAAAGGTGTATTTAGACCAAACGAGCATTCGCTCATTCTATCCATGGACTCTCGTTACCAAGGATCGGACAAACGCTCGTATAAATAAATAACCCTATTCCGTACAGTAGAGACTTCCTTATCTTATGATGTTAATATATTTTATTTCATAACATATTTTTTTAATAACACTATCACTATAAGTATCTATTTAGGAGATCCCGACTCCTTCTTACTTTTATGTACCCTGATTGTGAATTTATGACAAATAAACGACTTAGAATTTTTGATATTGAATTTTGATCTAATGAGTGTATAATTATCTTCTTCGGTTACCGCGATAGTATTCATGAAATAAAACGATTTAAACGAATTATTTCGCGTATATTAATTAACTTTGTAACGACGTTTCGAACAATTATGTTGTGCACAGGTATCTAAGATATACTTGTGATCTCCTAAATATAAATACTTTCTGTTCATATAAAAAAAAATCTTAAATTAATAAATAAATAATCTTAAATTAATAAAATATGTTACGATCATAAGATAAGGAAGTCTCTATCATACAGAACAGGGTTATGCTTTCAAAATGACGGGCGTTTGTCCGATCCTTGCTCGTTACACAAAACGTGATTCGACGAAATTCGTTGACTTCGTAGAGTGGGGGATAGAATGAGCGAATGCTCGTTTGGTCTAAATGCAAATGAAACGTCAGAGGTTTTTCGAAGCATTTTCCGTTTCGTTAAAATATGTGAAAATCGTGAAAGTTTAAATAGGTAGATAATGTTTAAGTATCATATGATATTATCTGATTATGTCATTAGATATTATCTGATTTATCGGAATTGTAATTTTCTTTTGTTAGATTCAAATTCATATTATTTAAATTATTACTACAATTTAAATTATTTCTTACTTAATATTCGTAAACAATCTATCTATTTTTCATGAAATAGCACTTGACAATGAATCACCAGAGTTCGGATTTTAATGAGGTAAGATTTTCACCATACTCGTATAAAATGTATGACTGTGTCCTATTATATGCCTCAGAATAGGTACCTAATGATAATTTTATCTGACTGATATATTTATTCAAGGATTATGAACAGGCCCTTAGGCATATTTAAATATTTATCAAACGGGTTACTCACGTAATTTAAGTCGATAATTGCTCGACAAATTTCGATCCATTTAGAGGATCCTCATCATGAAGTAACGACCAAAGCCTGCTAGAGCGGGTACCGGCCCTTAGGCACTTGTAAATATAGCGTAGTTTGCTTTACCCATGACTCTGATCCGTCAGTTATTGTTACTTATGAATATCATCACTACATAGTATAAAATAAAGTCACTTTTTCTGTCCCTATGTCCCTTTGTACGCTTAAATCTTTAAAACTACGCAACGGATTTTGATGAGATTTTTTTTAATACATAGAGTAATTCAAGAGGAAGGTTTTTATGTAGGTATAGTACCCGTGCGAAGCCGGGGCGGGTCGCTAGTATTTATTCTAAAATATTAAGGTACCTATCAATGGCTGCCGACCTTGGCAGGTTGTTACAAGCTAAAACTGAATAAATATGATTCGACATTGACTTTGACATTGCTCATGATAATGATCCCGTACGTAATCTATTCAAAAATCATTGATGGGTTTTCAAAATCATTGTTCATTGATCCTAAGTACAGTCAATGCAAAAATATGTATCGAAAGGATCCTCTTATAAATATGTTATGACGTTCTTATACACAGAATTAAAGTACACTTGGACATATTTTTTACTATTATTTTGCCTTTGACTGTACCGTGTGGTGGCAGTGAGAATACATTTGTCACCACCCCAACTCCTCCTGCGGGCGTCGTAAGAGTCGACTAAGGGATTGAAGTGTCACTTACCATTATTTGATAAAATATTGATGATGGGCAGCAGCGTCATCGTAGTGGACACATTACTGCGATCGCCAATCCGCTTGCCCAGCGTGGCGATTATGGGCATATACCTCCTTATGCGTACATACGCATAGTTAATAGGAGAGGCCTACGTCATGCAGTGGACTATCATAGGCTGATGATGATGATGATGACTGTACAGTCGGCATCAGCTATATAAGAACAGCAAGGGTGCTCATGAATATCTGAGTAGGCCTTTATTTTCATGGTATATATAGATATTTTTGAAATCCCTGGCCGCTTCGTTATATCTGATGGTAACAGGCCTACTACCGCGAAAATCGAAATTCGTGAATTTCGAGGATTTTTCTCTGTTACTCAAACGAAGGCGTCATTAGAGTGAGAGAAACAAATCCGCTAAATTAACGCATTTCGTTGTTCGCGATAGGGCCGCTGTACATCTAGGAGCTATTATCCGATCACGTACATACAAAAAAATGGGTCCCCTTTAATATGCCTAATATTAATAGTCGTAATATGAATTCGCATAACGGATTTGGCATAATTAATTAAGCATAATATTGAATAGGCAAACTAATAAAATTCCATAATGCTTAATACGCGTATTACTGATTATGCATAATTGAAATATGCATAACATTATTAAATATAACTTTATTCGTCCTAATATGCATTAGCATAAACTTAGAAATCAAGCGAATGAGGCAGATCAGGGTAAAACCAAGACAGTAAGGTGAAGTTCAAAAGACTAATAAGCAGGAGCGACGAAGCGAAGTTGAAGCCTAGAGTTCGTCGATATCTCCTACACATCCTAATAAACACGTTAGATACAATCAATTAAATAAAACATTAGGTATTTAAAAATCAATTTTATTAGTAACTAGCGACCCGCCTCGACTTCGCACAGGTACTATACCTACATAAAAACTCTTGAATTACTCTACCTATTCAAAAAAATCTCATAAAAATCCGTTGCGTAGTTTTAAAGATTTAAGCGTACAAAGTGACATAGGGACAGAAAAAGTGACTTTATTTTATACTATGTATTGATGAAGAAATCACATCGTGGTAGGCGCATGAGGCGCACAGTACAGAGTGTTTTGATACGGGCGTATATTTTAATGATGCTTAAAATAGGATCTAGGGTACCTATTTACCTATACCATTATTTCTACGATCACAAAACGATAACTGTATCCCGTATGAAATACACACACCGTACTTATGAACATTTTAAATTGCTAGGGTAAAAATGTGTGTAATAATAATTAAAATTATCAATATTTACTATAAAAATATAAGTAGGTATACATGTATGTCAGTCAATAAAATATGTCAAGACCTAAACATTAACTGTTATACCTACGCACAACGTACAAGTAAAAAAAAGTCTAAACTAGTTTGAAATTAGAAGCAATATATAGTATGTAATAATATTATTAATACGTACTAATCGACAGTAACTTGGCAAAAATATTAGGTACTATATAGTATCAGTTTCGCTACGCAATCTATTATCAGTCATTATTATTTTATCTGTTATATTTTATACCTTTCATTAAGTGTACCAATTAGTATTATGCTCATCCTAATTATTCCAAATCATCATTATGATAGTTTACGTTATACGTAAATACATTATACGTAATCGTTTATGCGAAATTATGCTTATGCCACTTAAATAGTATGCTTAACAACGCTATGCCAATATGAAGTACCTATGCGTAATAAATTATGCGAATTAATATAGACTCCAAAAAATTCTGTCGAATTGAGAACCTACTAATTTTATGAAGCCAGTTAAAAAAATGTCCTCAAAATATCATAGGTTGACGTACTCGTAGGTCATTTCATATTGAGTCATTGAACTTCAAACAAAAGACTAACTACTGATGCAGTGTGGTAGGACTTGAACAAAATATACCTATTACTAATAGTATGTACGTACTAAGCGTTTTCAGATGTAATGTAAAATTATGTAACAAATGCAAGCGCTCCTAAATAGTAAGTACATTCGTGGCTTACTTAATATTAAGGTGCGTTCAAACCAAAAGAGCATTCGCTGTTCTATCCCCCGTTCTACGAAATCAACCAATACGTTTTGTGTAACGATCGGATTTCGTAGAGTGGGGGGTTAGAATAGCGAATGTTCGTTTGGTCTGAATGCACCTTTAAGGTTTTCCCAAACCTATCGAGGTTTAACTTAAATTAGGTGTTTTTTTCGTAAAACTTAAATTTTGATGATTGACATCCTGTCAATTAACATATTTAGTTTAACAACTTTACGTCCCATTTTAGACACATTAACATTAAAAATGCAATGAAAACATGTTTTTTTAATTGTAATACCAATTTGAAAAGACTGGAACCAAGCGAAAACCAGAAAACTTTATAGAACAATTTAGTTTCTAAACACGACGAGGATTACAACGTTAAAATTATGCGGATTCCACGCGAACACCTTGTATAACCTAGACAATCATCTCACATTAATGAATGGAGGTTCCAGGTTTGAATCCCGGCGTGGGCATCATTTGTCGTATTTATTTATCACAAACATTTGTTCCCTGGTCGTTTCTGTGTAAGTATTTAAGTATCTATCTTTTATGTATATCGTCGCCCGGTAGGTACCCACAATCACAAGCCTTATTGAGCTTACCGTGGGACTAGGTTGATTTGTGTAAGATGTCCCAAGATATTTATTTATTAATATTTAAATGGAAGCAATGCAATCATGGTACAAAAGACAAACCAGACATGACCCAAGTTTTTGTCTGTCTAGAATCTTGGTGTTTTGCCCTTCATTTAGTCTTTTTATAAGCGGCGGGCTGCCTTGGTAAGGTCAGTCCAAAAGGTAGTTTTTTTCTATACAGTTACATCTACTGAGTACGCGTCGGGCTTTGACCGATGGCGCTCCGCACGAGGACCCTTCTCATGGGTCGAAACGTATTAAAAATTCTTACAGAATGTTATGCAAAATCTCTACCTATATTTTATTAAATTAATATGTAAGTCGTCTTCTCTTTTACAAGCTTTCTGCGCCCAACAGGGTCCACACTAAATGTTAGTAATTTATGTTCACATAATACCTTGTAAACTGTGTGGAAGCAATAAATGATTGAGTATTGAGTATCGAGCAATCATCGACTTAAATACGTGAGTAACTGGCCCTGTTCGATAATTCAATACAATTAATAATATAATATTTTAATAGGTACATCTAGTTTTAACTATGCGTTTAATAAGTACAATGATTTCATTATTTTGGTTTTTAAATAAGAGCAGGGCAGTAAAAGTACATTATTATATTGTACATGCACAATATATAATTGCTATTTTAACCGATTTAAAAAAAGAGGAGGGTCTCAATTCGACTGGTTTTTATTTTTTCTATACGTATGTTACTGGGTATCTCTGAGAATAGTGAGAATAAAATTGTGAAACGCTTTTCATTTTTTTTTTCTAAACGGTCGGGCTTATTCTCGAGATGATGGGATCTTGGAGAAATCGGTTTAAGATAATTCCACATGTAATGTCATGGCATAAGCTGTTTTTTACATGGTTGTTGTTGAATAAAGAATAAAGTCGGTTTTAATTTTTTTTTGTTATTAACTTGGTTAAAAATAATAAATAAATACTTTTGACTAAAATACGGAATACGGACTTTGGTATCTTGGTAGGTACCTACCTATAGGCAATCATGGCATTTTGAGAGCAAAAGTATTTAGAGGTTCGAAAGTTGTTTAAAAAAAAAACATATTATGCAGTCGAATTGAGAACTCTGTCCTTTTTTAAGCACGTCATTAGCCTATCTCAGTCCACTGCTGGACGTAGGCCTCTCCTATTAACTATGCGTAAAGTAGACATAGACGCATTAGGAGGTAAATGCCCATAATCGTCACGCTGGGCAAGCGAATTGGCGATCGCAGTAATGTGTCCACTATGATGACGCTGCTGTTCATCAACAATCACAGAATAGTCAGTGACACTTCAATCCCTTAGTCGACTCTTACGACACCCGTGGGAAGAGTTGGGGTGGTGACAAAAGTATTCTCACTGCGGTCACCACACGGCTAATTTAAACAACGGTTTTTAGACAACTAAGGATGAATATCGGCCTCCGTAGCCTAGTTGGTAGTGACCTACCAACGAACTGCCTACGAAGCTGGAGGTTCCGGGTTCGAATCCCGGCGAGGTCATTATTTGTGTATTTATTTATCACAAATATTTGTTCCGTGGTCATGGCTGTCTATATATTGAAGTATCTACGTGTAAGTATCTATCTATTATATATATCGTCGCCTGGTACCCACATCACAAGCCTTAATTGAGCTTACCGTGGGACTAGGTAGATTTGTGTAAGATGTCCCAAGATATTTATTATTATTTATTATATGCTGTCGGTACATTATAGAGCAAATCATGACGCATCGCGTTATAGCACGGATTATAATTAAATAAGTAGCTCGGAATGCTAATGGCGACCCAGACTAGACGATGATGGACGGGTGATGTCTGAAATGTCTGCATATAATAATATTACAGTTTGTTCGGAAAATATTGGCACGTGAGATGTATGGACGTGCCTTGCTGCCAGACGACTTCACTTTCCGCATATGTTCTGCAATAGTTAGGCCGGGATCACACCTGTGAGTTCTTACGTAAGTAGGGACGGAGTTTTACTCAGGAATGAGATTAAAAAAAAAACTTAATTTTAGTCAGGATTATAACGACAATTAAGTACTAATTTAGAACATTACGACACAATTGCGAAAAACATGAAATTCGAAACGAGTGGCGATGTCTTAAAACAAGACCGATAGGGAGTGTTTTAAATCGACACGAGTTACGAATTTCGTTTTAGCACGTGTCTCGTACTACAACGTTTTTTAGTGCAGATGGCCCTCCGAAGTTTTGGACCTGACGTAAAATGACCCACTACTCGAACTAGAACCTAAAAAAGGCACCATCTGTACTAAAAAATCTAGTTAAGCACAAATTTTCCATAATAACTCAGTTTAGGCGCTCATTTTATAAACTATAAGCGACATTATACTATAAAAACGCCAATCAAGGTTAAATTATTAAAGATGTATCGTACTTAATTGTCGTTACGAACCTGAAAGTTATTAGTTTTTTAATATAATAGTTTTTATTTAATAATACCATAAGCGAGAAGTAATAAATGTGTGAGAATGAGGGATTCGAACGAAAAGTCACGTGACCATTTGCATACAGTATTATGGCCATGTGACTTATCATCAGAGATCGGAAAAATGTGCGTCATTATGTCGCAATAACACCTATGGACATGACTTCAAAGTTGATTGAATAATTAATCATTTAATCATTCTCAAAAAAATACCTATTTGACACCGGTAACTGAAAACCTTTTCAAAGCCACCTTATAGCTTCGAAATAGCTCTTCGAATCGCTAAACTAAAGTGGCAGTGGGCGGGGCACATTGCGCGTAGAACCGATGACCGTTGGGGCGGGAAGGTTCTTGCGTGGTGGCCACGTACCGGAAGGTGCAGCGTGGGTAGGCCCCCCACAAGGTGGACTGATGATCTGGTGAAGGTCGCAGGAGTCCGCTGGATACGGATGGCGCAGGACCGGTCATTGTGGCAGTCTTTGGGGGAGGCCTATGTTCAGCAGTGGACGTCTTTCAGCTGATATGATGATGATGATGATGATAGCTTCAAAATCAAATTTAAAGAAATTATTCGTTTTATGGTAGCGGTGCGACCGGCGGGGCGTTCTGAAAATTCGCTAGGTACGTTTTTACTGTAAAACGTCACAAATATTTACTTTACTTGGAGATTGTTACGAGTAACTCTGTTGTTTACACCGTCAGAGAGCATCTCTGAAGAATAAACATAGCTATAAGGTGATGTAATGCTGTATTTTTCAATAACGGACTTTATGGGCTAGTTCATTAATAATAAATAAGTATCGTGGGACGAATACAAATCTATCTAGTAGTTCTAGTACCACCGTAAGCCCAATTATTTATGGTTTGTGTTGTGACGCTCTCAAATATTATGTACGAGTAAAAATGAAATTTTAAACGAATTAGATACTTAAATATTTATGTTCTCTACATAAATATTTACGTAGAGAACAACCATGAGACCATGACAGGAATGCCCTCACCGGGATTCGAACGGATTTCGGGATCTCCAGCTTCGGTCAGGGCCCTTTGATTAGATACTAATTGCTCGGAGGCTGTAAAATTTTCAGTGACTTCTGCTATGGCACATTACGTTTCATATGAAGAAAAACCAATTTAAAGTAAAACCATTTTAACTCTTTATATGGTTGACAATTAATTTACGTTACAGGTAAGCCGAATCTACTCATCAAATAGTTACTAAAACAATCAAAAACACGACCAATTAAAAAAAGAACAACAACTAAATGAACAACCTAAACAATTACGTTCGATTTTCAAACATTTGATTTTAAACCAGCATTCGAATTCGAACGCCTTCACGCTTGACTGGCTAGGGAGGCAGATGGCTGTCACTAGCCACTCGGCATTCCGATATAATGAAGATCGGTAAAAAAAAAAACAAATAGTCAATGGTTTATTAATAAGGAAGGGTCGATACCGAACCTTTGGCGGATTGGTAAAGGGTGAGAAAGGTAGGGCGCGGAGTTATCAAGTTATCATCTCGCTTAAATCTATAACGTTCATTATAGGTACCTATAGATAATCACACGTACATAATACATTGTTTAATATAGTATTCATGTACTAGGCTGGATATTTAGTGCTTAATTTAATAATATACGCGTAACAATGTACCGAGGAGAAGTTTCATAAGTTGCGATATTTCTACAGGGAATGTTCTCAGCAATTTAAATTTTACAAGCAATCTAATCGTGCCAAAACTGTTGTATACGCATGCCTTTTAAGGCATGTTTTATGCCTTGTTTACCCAATTGTGAAATAATTATATTATTCTTCATAACACTTTCTTATAAGTTCTCATGGAAATGTTCTCACTGAGACTCTCTTAAATTCTCATGAAAATTCTCGGAAATTTCCGATTGATATACCCGCAATTTTGAGAATGATCTACAACTTGTACATTGCCATATACGCGATATAATCAGTTTCAACAGTTTTATTTCATAGGTAATCATCGCGGTAACCGAAGAAAATATTAAATACATACATATTACATATTTTATAATTAAATTGTTTCAACAACACACTAGTGCAGTAAATTGATACCAAGAGCCATTATCCATTATCAAGCAAATTGACCCAATGGCCTTATAATCATAAATCTGGTCCACATTAATTACTATTACTGCCTAGATTAAACATTGAGGAAGGTCTTAACTAATATGTACATGTACCTACTTACTAGCCAAGCCATTAAATTTAACTCAACCATGAGTACAAATCAAATGTAACCGTTTTTAAATCAGATTGTTTTGGAATTTCCCTGAATTTTACACTCAATCCAAGAAACATGTAACTTTATCATCAGATGACTACGAAGATACAAAAATAACAAGTCATTATTGAAAAACTCGTATTATCATCATACATTTTAGGTGGTTTTATAATCGTTCTACATTTTGTCTCTACAAACCAATCGTACGACAATTGAAATGTTTTTTTTTTTCAGTGATAAATTCAGGAAAATGCTAATATTATAAACTAATCAAAAAAAAAAATCTTCTTATACTATAAATATTTAGAAAAAATATTTTAAATTAGCACGTTTGTCTTTTTTTATGAAAAATCCCACCTGAGGACAAATTCATTGAACGAGAATATACGAACAAGTCTTTCATTATTTCTAAAATAATTTACATGTCGACTCCATGATTAATATATCTAGTTCATTTTCATAATTTCGGCGTACTTATATATTTTTTTTCAATACACACCAAACTACAAAATTAATACAAAATTTTATTTAAAAAGTATAACTATACTAAAACTACATACCTATATTGCGTTTATTAATGTAGAAATGGTTCAACCAAGCGGTACAGTCGAAGACAAAATAAGGGGTATACGAAAACGTTCAAAAATATGTCCCAGTGCACTCTAATTCTGTGTAATAAGAACGTCGTAACATATTTATGAACGGATTCTTTCGATACTTATTTTTGCACTTGACTGTACAACTGTAATCCAAGAAAATACACCGATGTTACCTACGTAATATTATTATTCTACCCTATTATTAAAAAAATACCTAACGAAAGCAAAACGAGACAAAATTTAATTATCTATGCGATGAAGCTACCTTTCGTTCGACCTTATTTAAACATTTTACCTTTTCAAACTTACTATAAAACTTTGGATATCCAATATAATGAAAAGCACTAATTACTCGTCCATTTTGGTATCAAATAAGTTCTATTAAAGATGTTGTAATTTTTGTATCCTAATGAGCAGTGCGAAAACACTAATGACCGAAAAATATGCGGCAAATAAGCTGCCATGTCGGTAGCGAATCGACAATCATTAGAAAGTAATAAGAAAATCAAAGCAATCGATCGCAGGCTTATAAACGTATTCATGAATAGTACTTGATTTACGTGGGTAAACGAAATATACTCCTCAAACCAAAATAAGGGCCAGTACACATTTATTGGCTGTAACTTTATAAATACTTATTTCATATATTACTGTTTTTATAATAAAAATGTACCATACTTTTTTACAGCTCAAGATTATTGCTGTAACAATCAACTATTGAATTAAAAATGTGCTCATTTCTTTCACTAAAGTACTTTAAATAAAGTAGCAGTCGCGAGATGGCCAAATATTTTGTGTTGAACGTATGTATTTATTTTGACATACATTATTGACATAAAACATCAATATAATATACTGTTAGGTTGTAAGTAGGTAGACTGTTAGGCTGTAAGTAGGTAGCCTTTTAGGCTGTAAGTAGGCTGCATATAACACTCTAAGTAGATAGATTATTAGGCTGTAAGTAGGTAGACTATTAGGCTGTAAGTAGGTAGACTATTATGCTGTAAGTAGGTAGACTATTATGATCTAAGTAGGTAGACTTATAGGCTGTAAGTAGGTAGACTATTATGATGTAAGTAGGTAGACTATTAGGCTGTAAGCAGGCAGACTATTAGGATGTAATTAGATAGACTATTAGGCTGTAAGTAGGTAGACTATTAGGCTGTAAGCAGGTAGACTATTAGGCTGTAAGTAGGTAGATTATTAGGATGTAAGTAGGTAGACTATTAGGCTGTAGTAGGTAGACTATTAGGATGTAAGTAGATAGACTATTAGGCTGTAAGTAGGTATATTATTAGGCTGTAAGTAGGTAGATTATTAGGCTGTAAGTAGGTATATTATTAGGCAGTAAGTAGGTAGATTATTAGGCTGTAAGTAGGTAGACTATTAGGCTGTAAGTAGGTAGATTATTAGGCTGTAAGTAGGTAGACTATTAGGCAGTAAGTAGGTAGACAATTAGGCTGTAAGTAGGTAGACTATTAGGCTGTAAGTAGGTAGATTATTAGGCTATAAGGAGGTAGACTATTAGGCTATAAGTAGGTAGACTGTTAGGCTGTAAATAGGTAGACTATTAGGCTGTAATTAAGTACTGTTAGGCTATAAGTAGGTAGACTATTAGCCTACCCTAACCGAAAATTACTACCAATCCAATCCAATGATATGGTAATGGTCCCTGATGATGAAGAGCTCTAATTGCTTACAATTGTTATTTCTGATATCATGATAATGAATTCTGAATAGAATTCTATGTAAGAGTCGCATGGAATCCTTTGCCTAAAATTCAGCATTTGTCTGCTGATAGCTTACCGCGAACCAAAATCAACCTGTTGCCTCCTGGTCAGACTTACGTATTAATTTACGAGTGCGAGAGAGAGGCAGCTAGCCGGTCGTGGTTCCCGGTATAAACTGCAGTCGATGCGAAGTGACGCAACACTGCACGCTGAATGGCTTGTCGACATGCACACATTTCCATGCCAGATATTGGTATGTACGTTGCATAATTGTAAATGTTTGATAATAAAGTATTTGATTATACGTCGACGTCAGAGTTAACATTACGATTTAGGTGCCAAAAATCATCTTCAACCTATCTCAGTCCACTGCTGGACATAGCCCCCATTAACTATGCGTATAGACGCATTAGCAGGTAAATACCTATAACCACCACGCTGGGCAAGCAGATTGGCGATCGCAGTAATGTGTCCACTATCATAACGCTCCTCGATATTCTATCAAAGAATGGTCAGTGACACTTCAATCCATTATAATATATATATTATATTCGACTTTATAGTCGACTCTTACGACACCCGCGGGAAGAGTTGGGGTGGTGACAATTGTAATCTTATTTAACGCAATAAAATAAAAAATATATTAGGCACCTAAACCAAAACGATATCTTTGACGTCGACTGAACTGTAAAGAAAATTCTATCAGAGTATAGATGATAGATAGATAGAATAGATAGAATACTCTTTATTGCATACCTTAACTTGTTATTGTAATGAAGCTTTTATTGTAATTTTTGACATTATTTTTATTATGTTTTAAATTTAAACGATGCTTAGGTAAACAATATTTTTCTATTAAGATGTCGATGTGTGTATTATAATATACTATGAGAATTTTGCATGCCATTATAATGGTGAATTGTGCTGAACTGTATTACCTGTTTTTATATCATCTGCATTTCTTTGTAATTACCATAATTCTAAGCAAATAAAAATATGACTATGACTATGACTATGACTAACAAAAACGAAAACATGGTTAAAACAGACGATTATATATAGAGGTACCTCTATATATAATCGTCTGTTTTAACCATGTTTTAAAAATATGACTATGACTATGACTATGACTAACAAAAACGAAAACATGGTTAAAACAGACGATTATATATAGAGGTACCTCTATATATAATCGTCTGTTTTAACCATGTTTTCGTTTTTGTTAGTCATAGTCATAGTCATATTTTTATTTGCTTAGAATTATGGTAATTACAAAGAAATGCACGCGTACACAACAGGCGGTCTTATCGCTATAAAGCAATCTCTTCCAGACAACCTTTGGGTAGTGGAAACAAATTAAAATAGTGAAACAGTAGCTGATTGCAACATTTTAAGAAGCACATTTATCTTATCACACACATTTAATAGTACATATACATATATATATATATATATATATATGTATATATATATATACACATATTATAAATATACAAAACATATCGTCGACCGTAGGTTCAATTAGGGTAAGGGACAAAATACGACTTTACAGGAGAGCCCAACAAAGTTTTTTTTTCTGCTTATTCGCTCATAACTTTTATTGTATTTGACCTTTCCTGGCTCCGATTTCACACGAATTCTTATATTTTGGTGCTCTTTCCGCCTAAATAGTATTTATTTACGTAGACTAAATAATAAGGAAAATTGATGTCCGTTACTCTAATGTGTTTCATTACTAACGTCGATTACACTCGTAGCGATTTCTAGTCATGTCCCTTACGCTAATTTGACTTCGATTTACAGATCCAATATCATTAAAAAAAAGTAAAGTAAGGGTAATTTAATGTTTTTTTTAATTAAAGCAAAATAATGTAAGATAGTGTATTTGTAAAAATATGCTACGTGAGTTTTAGCGTAAGGATGATCCGTTTTGAAAAATAAGAAAAAAAATAAGTTATTTTGTCTAAATGGGTATAGAAAATTCAAGTCCTATTGTTTGTGTGGTTTACTTGAAATGTCTTATTCCCTAACCTGTACCTACGCTAAGTTTTTTCTTGGAATGAAACATAATTATTTTCGTAATAATATTTATTTCTTGTCAAAAAATAAACAAAGATACATACATAAAGCTGATCAGAATCTCGTTTGAGTATTCAGGTAAAAAGTAAGTTTTTATGTTTGATAGTTTTACCACACAGTAATTATCTAAAAATAATTATGACAGAAAGAAACCTAAATAATGTACTTTTTTCTTTTTTAACAGATCTTTATCAGTTAAATATTTTTTTTTCTTTATACCACGTCGGTGGCAAACAAGCATACGGCCCGCCTGATGGAAAGTAGTCACCGTAGCCTATGGGCGCCTGCAACCCCTGCAATATAACTTACTTAAAAAATAATTGACAGTCTTAACACAAATAATAATCATTTTTATCATTCATAACATAAATTATAATAAACTTTTTTAACAGGTATAGTATTATAACTTGGAATATTTCAACTAACTAGTATAAATGAGAATAATATTATGTCGCATTATGTAATTCGTACACTAAGTAAAAGACGGGAAATCTATCTCGCTGCGACATACTGTCGCACCAATCATGTTCTAAGCGTGTAGGAAAATATACCCATAAAAACCAGAGACATAAAAAAAGTGACTGAAATAGTTCGATTGTGAACTAGAGTACAATACAATACAAAACTCTGTATTGCACACCTCACACGTAATAAAGAACAAAAGTTCACAAAACAAAAGAAATACAAAAAACAGCGGTCACAAAAGGCGGCCTCATCGCTAAAAAGCGATCTTTTCCAGACAACCTTTGGGTGGTGGAGACACGATTACAAAATTGTAGGTAGTAGGTGGTGCAGAAAACTTATCGAGAGTACCTATCGATATTCTAATTGTTCTGTGGTGAACCACTTTAAGCTTAACCAAAACGTCCCGCAGACTGATAATAACTACGACTAAAAAGAACAGATGAAGGCAAACCTGAACCTAAAGGAAAATTTTCCTTGTTAATTTTCCTTTACAGCCAATATAAATCCAGCATAGAAAACAGTATTCACAGTTACTCATCATGGCTGCATTGAAACATTTAAAGACTACCCTTTTTCTTCTATTCGTTGTGGCTGTTGTCAGCCAAGCTGAAAAGCGTGCACCAAGTTGCGATAACGCGTGCGGGTCAGAGGGAGACAAACCGGGGCAATGTTGCCAGCAAGAGGGGTACTCGGGCTTCAGCCGCTGCGATGGTCAACAGATATACTGCGAGGACACGATGCGTGGGGGTGACATGGCTTGTACGCATTGTACGCCTCCTAAAAACATGGCCATGAAAAATTCGACCATGAGTAACGTGGTCTCTGATATGATAATGTTTCCCGATCGAAGAGTTCTGCATGACAAACGATATCAATAATCATTAAAAAAAAACCGACTTCAACCGATATCTCCAAGATCCCATAATCAGACCCCAACTTGATGCCAACGGGACTAACTCGGTTTATTCTGAAGTCGGTTAAAAATTTATTTATGGAAATCGGTTGACGTGGTATCGAGTTATTCATCCAATTGTCGTGCACAATGCACATGCTTAATGCCAATTAAGACTTATAATTATCAGAACTGGACCAAATTATAATGGGAACATCAGCTTTCGAATAAAAAAAAGAACCATCGAAATCGCAAACAGTTGTATTGAGAACCTCCTCCTTTTTTAAAGTCGGTTGAAAACACTATAATTCCATTTTATAATTTACTTAATGAACTTTGTTATCGGAAGCCTTGGATAAGAAATGATGGCAAAGTAAAGAGTTGGAAGAAATTACTTCATATTTTATTATTACCTTTTAGTACAGATTTTGTTTATATAATTTTTATTCATATATTAGCTTTGAATTTTTCAAAAGTCTTCGATATTATAAGTACTTTTATTGTTTCTAATTTTTAATAAGCATGTATGAAATAAAAATGGCGTATCATTGGGAAATAAATGGTGAAATTGATTTTAGTTTGTATATTTTGCATACTGCGCAGAACACCCCTTTAATTAGGATAATTTTTTGTTCATGCATTTTTTGCCCTGTCGAGATTCTACACAATAGATTTCATATATCTGAACGTGATCACTTGTGTCTGCGACCAATAATTATATAACATGGACGTGTAACGTGTTCAATGTGCCAAGATGGGCAGGACCTAGCGCTTTTCTTAACACCGCGCATATTTCGGTGCAACATTTTTGACAAATGTTTATAGAATATGGCCAATCAAAACATTGATGGACCAATCACAACTATTTTTAAATGGCGGTTTAAGTTTTTATAGGTTGACATGGAAATTCAATACCGTGATGCATTGAAGAGGTGGTGACATTTGTCAAGTAAAATTCAGGACCGTTTTTGAAAGGCAATTTAGTATGGCATGCGGCTTCCATGTTTTATTTGTTCGGAGACTTGTGTAATGATTTCTACAAAATCTTGACTCTTCCTAGCAGCAACTCTGCACAACATGGTCAAAGTCAACGCAAACTTTTTTTATTCAAATAAGCATAGCAAAAGCACTTTTGAATGTACTTCCAGTTTTAAAGCTACTCTACTTCGGGTTCGAATCCCGGCGAGGGCATTATTTGTGTCTCTATTTATCACAAATATTTGTTTCTTGGTCATGGCTGTCTACTCGTATGTATTTAAGTATCTATAATAATATTAAATTATTCAATCATTCCGTCAAAGAAATATTCTGTCAAGTATAAAGTTTAAACATAACATACAAAAAATTAGCGTAACGCAAACATCGTATAAATTACTATGCGAGCAAATTAAAGTAAGGAACAATTATTTCAATACAACACGCAATCACTTTAGGGTATCGGCAAAACATTTTTTTTCTATTCCAAAATTATTAGCGTAATAACATTTTTGTTATTTTCTCATCAAAAATAAACCGTGTAAGGGTCATTCCCTAAGTGCAAGGCCGGTTACCTTGTTTAAATTCGGTTGCTTACGTACATTACACTAATGATTAGTAGCTGTGTAGAATTCTTTTCTTATTACTTTATTTTTTGAATCTATTTTGATCCGGTACACCCTAAAAAAAAATAGGGCAAGGAACATTTTTTTAAAGCTAGAATTTTTTTATATACACCATTCGAAAGAGCGCAAAATTCTGAACAAAACTGTATACTTAACTCATTTTCGCCATTTTGTCCCTTACCCTAATTGAACCTACGGTCGACGATATATATATATTCATACATATAAATAAATATGTACCTACATATAAAAATAAAATAAAAATATGGAAAACTAGCCATACACCAAAACCAGCCAATCCAGCCATAGATATGCCAGTGAACGTGAGTTAAGGTTTTCTTCTGTGTAATAAAGATTAAATAAATGGGCGAATTTTTATTTTGTTTTCGTTAAAATTGTCCAAATTTGGACTTTTTAACACTCTTTCGATCTTGATAGAAATAAAAAAATGTCCCAAAAAAATCCATTGAGTTTCCTATTTTTCATAAACTTTCTTCGACCGTAACTCAGTGAAAGACAAAAAAAATTATGGAATTCTTGGGACACTTTTTTCTGTTAATAAGGATCGAAAGAGCTCGCAATTCTGAGTAGAAAAAATATGAAAATATCCAAATTTGGAAAATTTTAAAAAACGACAACAAAATAAAAATCCGCCCAAATAATCACAAAGAGGGAACAAGGTACGTCAATCGATTTCCTTGGCTGTACTTACGTACAGGAGACGTAACGAATGTTTGGATTTTTTAAAATAGTCTGTTCATTTCTGTTGTATACATCTCCTTCCGTGGCCGTGTGGTGACGGCAGTAAGAATACATTTGTCACCACCCCAACTCCTCCTGCGGGTGTCGTAAGAGTCTACTAAGGGATTGAAGTGTCACTGACCATTATTTGATAAAAGATTGATGATGGGCAGCAGCGTCATCATAGTGGACACATTACTGCGATCGCCAATCCGCTTGCCCAGCGTGGCGATTATGGGCATTTACCTCCTAATGCGTCTATACGCATAGTTAATAGGAGAGGCCTACGTCCAGCAGTGGACTATCATAGGCTGATGATGTATGTATGTATGTCTGTACATCTCCTTCTAGGCCTGCTTCTGCCGCGGAACCTTTTTGGTGACCAATCGGTTGTTGACTTGGCCCATCGTTCTGGATGCTTTCTGCAAACGTGCTGCCCTCTCCATTCCTACTAAAGTTTTTTGGAATATATTATTATTATATTATATTAATTGATACACTAGCAGCTATTTGCTGATACGTGTATATCACTGCACTTGTTTTTTAATGAAAGTTTATTTTTGGTTAGGTACAAGTTTTTTTTGAATTATTGTCAAGTCTGTTTTTAAAACTGTTCACAGAAGGGGCACATATTATCACTGTATATTTTTTGTTTATATCATATTGTATATTTTTTGTATTAGGCTTCAAATTATTTTTTCATTAAATTGAGTAGGCAATATTCGCTCAGACATGAAAGCTAAGAATATGTTATTGTAAATTTTCCATCTTACTTCAGGATCGCGAAAGAAAACCTCTTTGAAAGGAAATGTTTTCCTTATTTACCAGAGCCTGATAGGTATTAATTGCGCGAAACTGTTATCACAAAGGATTATTTATATTATTACGTAAGTACAGTCGCCATTAGATATATCGAAGCCACTTTGCTTTTGCTCAAAAATATAAAAAACCGGCCAAGTGCGAGTTGGACTCGTTCCGTACCATTATAAATTTATTACAAAAAATGCAGTTCAATCAACCTATCTCAAAAACTATAAGAGATAATTTATTCAAACCAAAATCGTTGAAAGAGTTTATATGCGTAATATATATATATATCTTTTTTATTTTATACCCCGTACTTTTTAACTAAGTGGAGTTAATTTTAAGTAATTTAATGAAAATATATCTTTGATTATGAAAATCACAGTCATCTCATCAGTCATCACTAATTGTTAACTGGTAGATAATACCCAAAAATTGTGATATAATCCGATTTAAGACATTAAGTATCGCAAACTGAAAAATTGAAAATCATAAAATAAAAAATAATTATCACATAATGAAAAAAAAAAATTTACTGATTTACCCAAGATCTGATCATCAGAGTCTTGGTGCCAACGGGATCATGTCGGTGTTATACCGCATTGGTATTTTTATTTTGTTTTGAAAATCGGTTCTCGGAAATATCGAGTAAACACACACACAATTTTTTTTAATTACAGGACATGAGCACTTCCTTCTTTTTAAAGTCGGTTAAAAATACCTGTTATTGTTGCAACCTATAAAGTATATAATTATTATAATACGCCAGATAAGCAAATAAATATGCAAAAGAATTTTGGATTAATTACGTAACTTAAATTGTTATTGTCTCAGAGTAAACAACTAAACACGGCAAAAAATGCCAGTGAATATTCATACATTAGTGTGACAGGAAGGCAACACTTCGTTCGTGATGACGTTCACTCACACTAAATAGTCATTTAAATTTTAAAATGACCACGTGCAAAACTAACAATTCGGAGAACAAAAGTACCTTCATTAGGTCACTTATCAGATTATTTTGTTATCTTGAGCGAGAAAGAGATACCATTAGCTAATAAAGCAAACAATTTACATCATCTATCTCTGTCACTAGTCATAAACTGAAGAAAACAATAGAAAGGTTAAAATACCCCTTGGGTGTATTCAGGTAAAGAAAACGAAATACTTAATAATGCGCAGCAAACAGCATAGGTAGGAAACCTGTCCTAGTACAATCTTTCTGCTTTGCCTCAAGATTGACTGATAGAGAATGCCATATGGCCTTAAGTTCGACTTTTGTACTATAAGTTTTTTTCTTTTAAGCAATAAAGATTAAATAAATAAATAATTGGCTTGTTTGATAACTAACGGTATTAACCTTGTCTTAGTTATTTTAGCCGTTAGTTTTACGAATTAATTAAAATAAAATGAAATATTAATTCTTCATACAAACGTATACCATACATTACATACATTATAGCCATATACCATGCGTAATATTGCGTATAGAATTTAAAAAAAGTAAACA
Source organism: Thaumatotibia leucotreta (assembly GCA_025490895.1). NCBI lineage: Eukaryota > Metazoa > Arthropoda > Insecta > Lepidoptera > Tortricidae > Thaumatotibia > Thaumatotibia leucotreta. The sequence goes on from JALPQI010011033.1 coordinate 29,117, forward strand.
AACCTTAAAACTTGCATTGTTTCATAATCACGCACTTTTAGAACACAATATTGGTTTTATTACCAATTTAAAACCTTGAGTTCACATACATTTTAAGTTAAAATTATTGATAGATGTTTGGGCATTTTCGCGAGAAGAGATCCAAAAATTTATTTTTCTGAAACAGGTAAATTTTATGTTTTTCCTGCTCAGAATCACGAGCTCTTTCGATCCTACTAGAAGAAAAAAAGTGTCACAACTTTTTGTTTCTATTACGTAACCGTTTTTCAAACACTTTGTACAGCGGTTACAAAGTGGAGAGCATGTTTACATGCTCTCCACACACTGTATGAAAAATGTGGGACCATTTTTTTCTTGTACTTTTTTTCTCCTAGATTGAAAGAACTCGTTATTCTGAGTAGGAAAAACATTAAATTTACCTACCTTAAAAAATATATTTTTGTATCTCTTCTCGCGAAAATGCCCATTTATTAGTATTATTGTAAAAATATATCTGCGAACGTGTTTCACGATTTGTGTTAAAGACGTCAAATACAATGGAAAGTCAGCCATAGGGGAGACCAGGTATGAACGTAACAATTTTCAGTTTCTGATTTTTTATATTTTTTTGGTAGCAGTTGTCAAACTTTGCCTCTTTATGTGCAATAGACACATATTTCATGTATCTATTGGTACCAAAATAAACTTCATACATCGAATAGTTTTACAGAAAAATGGCTCACAGTGAAGGATGGAATTTGTTGCAATTATCCCTACCCCCAGGGCTGGTTGTAACAGTGCATAGGGATAATAGAAACAAAGTAAATAACTATAAAATAATCAATATAATTATGTGTAATTAGTATTTTTAAGTAATCAACAGTCTTACAATATCATTATCTCAAAGACGAACATTAACAATGAATGAATGTAATTAATATTAGGTATTAGGTATATGAGACGACATTAATTTATACCTATAGGATATATGAGTGACGTGAGAGCAATCAACTTTCTGTCTTATTCTAAATTATATATAAACAAATGCTTAGGTGTAATCCAAGGAATTAAATGCTTCCTGCATTGTCCTTATTACTGAGTATACTACTAAGCTAATCATACAATGTACCTAATATGATAAAAAAATGTGTTTTACTCCTCATTGACAGTGAATATTCGTTTCCAGAAACAAATCTCGCCTTGGGTAGTGCCGCTGAACTTTCAAGTAAAGCTTTCCTTTACTTTACATGTCTATACAGTGTGTAAATCTAATACGGGCGATCAATTAAACCAGGCATGGGATTCATTAGTGTAATCATGGATTACAAGTTTTTTTTAAAGTTACTCTTAATTATGGCCCTACAGAATTTTTTTAAGATTATCGGAGCAGCAATGTAGGTACGAACATTTGTTTTTGTTGACATGGCAGTTATGTCATCTGCTTTTGAAATTAGCTGTCAACGAGTGCTGAACTCGCGTATGTTGCTCTACATTGCGCGCCGAATTATTTTGTATGGAAAATTTTGTTGCTCTAATTTTAAGAAAAAGTTATTTGAATGTACTTATTATGTCGTAAACTAACGCCAGTTAAGAGCTTCGCCCGTATTAGACTTACACCCTGTATAAAGTGATGTGAGCCAGTTGGTATGTCTTTGCTGCGTCCCTGTAGGGCATTTAAAAAAAGGATCACCTCAACTGCAGCTAAAGCTATAATTTCTATTTTGGTGGACTTCTGTCTGTTGTTATTTTGTGTATATTAGACATTCTGCAACAAAAAGGCACTAAGTATATGAGTGATTTAATAAACGCTAGCACATAGGTGTACCAATGAGCCTCCAATTTGGAAATCGGGATGAAAGTAACAAGTTGTTTCAATCATCCCTGGGTATCGAATTTCCAGAATCCCACAAACACGTAGCGAAAAAACATAAAAAGCATCATTAAAATATTGATTTGCAACCCTCAAACTGTAAATGATTAGTGACTTTACAACACCCATGGAAAACGCAAGCTATAGCGTTTACCATGAAAAATCTAGCTGAAATTGAAAAAATCGTTAAAAACTTACTTTTGACGCATTTTTCTGGGACCATAGCACTACACGCAAAACCTGCCGTCACAGCACCGTGGGTGTAACTGAGGTTAGGGGGGAATCGAAATGGCATCTAATGCCCTGCAGGACGTTCGGATAGATGTCGTAGAAAAATTTTAAATGAATTTGTTACGTTTATCCCGCGTTACTTTTATACCTGGTCTCCCCTATTTGTTTACATTTTTGTTAGATTCTACTGGCGAGTTACTTACTCGTATAGGCTATTGGTCACTTATGAATTATGAAATTGGTGTTTTGTACCTATGGATAATTTTCTGAAAAGTCTATTTTCCATACAATTCATTTTGTGTAGGTATAAGTATTTTTTTGATGTCGAAATCAAAATAAACCAAACTTTGCCGGTAATATTAGACATTTCTAAGACGTGTTTTGTATAACTCTATTTCGGAAAACAAGGTACTATCATACATTTATACCAATTTCAAACATGTTGACCGGCAGCATATGGCAAAAGTTGTGTTCAAAGTATGCTTTGAATATTGTTAAAGGGAAAAAAAATATTAGCGTGAAAAAACCTTTGTTGAAAACAAAGAATATATCTAAATTTCTCTTTAGTCTCTAAAAGTCTATGACCAAAAACGCCAATTTCATAAGTAATGACCCTATACAGGGTGTAATCGATAAGTAGTAAGTCATAATTTCGTAAATATGAGAGATATCAGAAAACTTTTAACTGATATCGAAAGTAAGTTACTCAAAGAGTAAAATTACATTAATAACTTTTTCTAAATAAATGAATTAATATTAAAAAAAACTAATTTAAAACGCTCTCATACATTTAGTATGACGACTTACAGCCTTAAAGAATGTCGGGTGTCGTAAGAGATAAAACTGTTAGAGATTCGTTATTTGTACGAATACATTGTAATAAAATAATAATAGTACCGTTTATGAAATAATTAATCTAACATTTATTCTTAAATAAAAAAATATTTGAATAGTTGTCTTTGAATGAACGGTTCCGTACTAAATGTATGAAAAGATTTGAAGTTAATATTTGAGATATTTCTGATTTTATTTCAAAAAAGTTATTAGTGTAATTTTACTCGTTGGGTAATGCACTTTCGATATCAGTTAAACATTTTCTTATGTGTCTCATATTTACGGAATTATGGCCTGTAAACACTTATCGATTACACCCTGTATATAAAACAATATACCTACCTACACTAGTATGAAAGCAATCAATATTAAAAAATTGCAAGGAATAACCGTGACTTTGTATTTAAGCTATGATTTGTCCAATTTGTGTAAATAAATATAAAAATCTCATAATGTAATAAATAATAAAACGTAACTTCATAATGAACACTGTCTAACATAACACACTCCAATGTAATTAGTAAACTGGTCCTAGCGGTCTAGGTTGGAAAGGGGATTAAAGTCCAGTTGTTTTCACCCCGATTTAATCTTTTAGAGGGGTTTTATTGCCATAAAAGCCAAGGACTTCGGCTTTCATTACTTAATAAATCTTGCATGTATAATGTACGTTAATTTAATAGTTATGTATTATATAACGACCGATCTTTGTGGAACTCTCTGGGGGTGGCCTATGTCCAGCAGTGGACGTCAATTGGCTGATGATGATGATGATATAACGAAAATAATTGGAATGCTTATCTACAAAGTCAAAGATTTTCTGGGTCGATGGCAACAAAAATGTATATAAGTCTATCTATTATTATATCGTCGTCTGGTACCCACATCACAAGCCTTAATTGAGCTTACCGTGGGACTAGATCGATTTGTATAATTCCCGCCAAGTTTCTTACCGGTTCTTCTTGGGTCAGCGGTGTAGGGTTAGAACCGGAAGTAGTTTTAATACCTAGACGATTCAAAAGAGTTTGTTGCTATTCCAATTTGAATAAAGAATTATTTGACTTTGACTTTGATGACCCAAGATATTTATTTTATTTATTATTATTATAAGTAGTAGTTAAAGGCTTAAATGAACTACTGATGAAATTTAAAGTCAAACTTTCACAACAAACTGGAAATGATAGAGATTTTTATTTTCATGTAGGTACTCGTAAGTATTGAATGAATGAAATATTAACGTACCTACCAAACATTTATTTGCTATCGATTCCCATATCCTATAACTATTTATACCATTGGTCAGAAAAAAAAACCTAAAAACTTGCATTATTACTTGACCACGCACTTTTAGAACACAATCTTGGTTTTATTACAAACCTTAAACCTTGGGTTTACATACCGACGAGGGGTGTGTCTTGTTAGTTAAAATTATTGATATTATTAGTACTAACGTAAACCGTCCGTATATCGTCGGTTGTAATATAAATTAATGTAACTACCAAAATGACGAAATTGAGTTGCAAATTTCCTGCTCTATCGAACGGTGTATATAAAATATTGATATCCAGAAAAAAATGTTGAATACGTTAACAGAAAAATTGCCGTTTTATTAAGTTTCTACGTTTTTTTTAATAACGTATTTGAAGGTTTCAAAAAATTATAGACAATATTTTAACGTAAGTACGAATTTGTAAGTACAAAATAGGTATGTCCTTCTTAATGTAATAATGTACTCACCATATTTTTATAAATGTCAATGCTGTAAGCGCCTTCTGTATTGGATGGCTCATAAGCAATTCGATTTCAAATTGTGAGTTACATTAAATTACCAAATCCAATTTTGATGATTTCTTTTAAATTATTAACGTATCTCCATTTTTTTTAAATATTTAACGTAAGCACCAGCTATTTCCTCAACTATAACCGTGTTAGTAACTAAGTGTGAAATAGATCTGTCAAAAATAAAATAAACAAGATAAACATCATTTCAATAGGATAATTAACTAAAAAGATACAACATACTTTATATATGTTAAATTCGTTTTTGAGCCC
>JALPQI010011034.1:0-48721 GCA_025490895.1 Thaumatotibia leucotreta
TACACAAATCGACCTAGTCCCACGGTAAGCTCAATTAAGGCTTGTGATGTGGGTACCAGGCGACTACATATGTAAAAGATAGATACATATAGATACTTAAATACATAGACAGCTATGATCAAGGAAAAATTATTTGTGATAAATAAATACACAAATAATGTCCTCGCCGGCATTCGAACCCGGAACCTCCAGCTTCGTAAGCAGGGTCACTACCAACTAGGCTAAGGAGGCTGACAAATGGGCATCATTGTACGCAATAATAGGGACATGACTCTAAAGTTATTAAATTATTAACCAATTAATCATGTTCTGATACCGGTAACTGTGAAAAGCAGTGTAAATGATCACCTTAAGGAAACGAAATTAAATATATCTAGAAATAGTTTGATTCATTTTGTCCATTGAACTTTGGAGTGTCCATAATATTGCAAAAATTTGTCCGATCCGATCCAGACCGGTTATCTAGTTAGTGCGTCTCGCAAAAACTAGAAAGTACCTTCCGAAGAAAGATCCTCACCATCGAAAAGGCTTTCAGAAAAAAGTTTATTTTCTTATTCACGAAGCTCACCCAAAGGCTAAGGATAAATTAGACACATTGAACCTAAAGTCCACCCAATAACGGGTTTTAAAACGTCGATAGCTATAATTGCAGAAAAGGTAAATGGCTGCTCACATGCTACTCAAACATTATAATTTTCTCTACAAGCTCTTTAAGTGGATCCTGGATGTATACTTAAGTAAGTCATCTGTAGGTCTTTGTTCTTACACGATCACCAAAGACAAGTTACCTCTAGTAGTCAGTCTGCATTATAACCAACATACGACAAACTTGCAAATGTGAGATATCCATGTAGCCCTAGCCAATATCATCATATACTAAGGCCAGCCTTACACCGGTAAGTTCTTACGTAAGTTATAGGGACGGAGCTATACTAAGGAATGAGATAGTGATATTCACCTCTCATTCCTTAGTATAGCTCCGTCCCTATAACTTACGTAAGAACTTACAGGTGTACGAGCGCTCTTACATTAATACATAACTTTAATTAGGCTTGTTGATATTCCTGAAAGCTTTCATATTATTGACACTTGATAGGTACTTACAGCAATAAGTTGCTTAAGTAAACTCTGCTTAACATTAGGAACTTACCGGGAATGGCTTCGTTCGTGTTTTTATGATATACAAGCCACCGTAGCTTATAGACTAATGTGATTTCCCAGAAACTTAGTGAGGAAATGTTTAAGGACACTGCTTTAGGAGTCTATTTATTTACCTGTCTTTAATGAAGACTATTACCGGCAGCCCCGCCCCGGCTGCCCTAATGGACGTTGTTTGACAATATGTGACGCCTTAATAAGAGCTCTGACCTGGTGTTACAACACAGTGTAATGTAATAAGTTACGTGCAACTTATACTTATTTGTTTAAAGGTTAAGACGACGTCTGACGCGGGTCTTATGCTATTGATTTGATAATCTCCTTTCCGTTTATAAATTCAACGGTCTACTTTACCCGGACGGTATGCACTACTCACTTTTAAGTATATACTGGACCTACTGAGACTGCAGTGACGCTTACTGAGGTAATCAGAATTAGCAGAAATTCATATTAACTAGCCAAAATACCGCTACTTACCTAACTAATACTAATAACAAATTTCACAAAGTACCGTTCGTAAACGATAGGCAGATAGTTTTATGGAATTAAAATCTCAGACCCAATTGCATAATCCAGAGTTAGGTTACTAACTCTATGTTTTTAATCAGTTAACCTCGTGTTAGTTGGCTAACCCTAGATGATTGTAATGGGTTTTAATGGGAACAGTTCCCCTCTTAATAACAGCATAGTAGGAGCAATATTTCATAAACAGATCGCCACAGCACGTGAATGGGCAAAAAGCACCTGCGTCTTGCAATTAATATCAATTATACCTGGTGTCAATATGTTGATAAGATCGCATCATTTCGCTATCTAGTGTGATCCGTGTTAACCACGATCGTATCAATTGCTATAATCTACGAAAAGACATAATTGTTGGAATTGCGAGTATGATGCTTTGTATAAATTAAATGTGGTAAGTCATAATAGAATCTATAAGTTATCGTATTAATAAGTTATGTGCCTAAGACAAAAGTTTAGTATACGAGTAGGTACTTAAAGGGACACACAAAGGGAACACACCACAGATCGTTTTTTATTTCGACTGTGTGTACATACACTTTTATGGAGGTATTTATTGAATATTTTTTATTTATAGTATATGTTTTAAGGATTCCAAATCACCACACATTAACATATTTTCATATTGTTTAGTTTCTTCATAATATTTTCTAAAGATCACTTAAACCTTCATATGGTTTAATCACTTACGCAGGAACAAAAAGCTCAGCATATTATTATTAAAGAATAAACTTAAATTATTTTGGCAGATGCCTTGTCACATAGATTCATTCTAAAAAATATTGAGGGAAAGAGAAATAAAATGGAATTAAATCAATATTCGTTTCAAAACTACGTTAAAGTAAGTAGATATACACAAAAAATATAAATAAAATGGTAGCTGTTCGTCAGTTCTGGCAAAAAATTCTTCAAAAAAAGGCTTCTTAATTTCAAGTATTTTTAGGAACAAATATGATGATTATTGTAACACTAAATAGACAGACAGTACAAAACTCAGAATGTCGAGAGCCGATTAAATATTCAGAAATGCAGACTGTCAGCTTCGCTGGTGATTTCAATGTAGACAAATGATACCGCTTCTTTTATTTTTATTATTTTATTTCCTAGAAATATGTTTCAGATCTTGTATGAGGCACCATTTCACTGCTATAAAAAATCGAACGAGTCTGAATTCATTAGTTTTATTGCCGTTTTATAGTTGAGTGCTCCGTTGTCAGCTTGTTTTGTCTATAAGTAGATTAAGTATCTTTTTATGCGTTTGTTTGTTTACTTGGCGTTAAATATCACACCGTTAATACTATAATGTTTGCCTCAAACAGTTAGTGTAGTCTACGTCAAATATATGTCTAGGGCCACTACTGACACTTGTAAATTTACAATATTTTAAATTGAATAAGTTTCTATATTTTTATCACTTTGTCATTGTGATTAATTGTACAGTCGAAGACAAAATAAGGGGTATACAAAAACGTTCAAAAATATGTCCCAGTGCACTCTAATTCTGTGTAATAAGAACGTCGTACGTAACCTATTTATGAACGGATTCTTTCGCTACTTATTTTTGCACTTGACTGTAACACCTGTACTTGTAACACTGTGTATCTGTTATTCTACTGTTATTAGAGTATGCAATAAAGAGTATTGTATTGTATTAATATGTATAAGTACCTATTCCAAATTGTAAATTTCTAGTACTAATCTAAGGAGCTATACTGCGGACAGACAGACAGATAGACAACAGAAAATAAAGACGTAGGTACATGGCAAAACTATAAGAATTCCGCTCGCCACCGACTGGGCGCTCATCCTCACACCTTGCAACCTAAATGGTCGCGCACCGTGCGGTTTCAGAGGAACTTCCTCCCGCGGACGGTCCGTCTGTGGAATGAGCTCCCTTCCGAGGTTTTCCCGTTGGACTACAGTATGGGGTTCTTCAAAAGAGGAGTGTACAAGTTCTTATTGGGTCGGCAACGCGCATGTGACACCCCTGGGGTTGCAAGCGCCCATAGGCTACAGTGACTGCTTTCCATCAGGCGGGCCGTATGCTTGTTTGCCACCGACGTGGTATAAAAAAAAAAAAAAATTCCTAATTTACTACGAAACCCTAAACTGTACTTATACCTACGTATTTTTGCTCTTTGACTATATCATAAATAATATATATCACTGCGATCACAAACTCTTAAGCCATAGCTACCAATGTTAGGAACTGGTAAAAAATATGGCGGTAAATATCGTTTTATATCGTCGTTATTTTTACATTAGTTTCAGGTAGTACAAACTTTTACTGATCTCCAAACTAGGCATTCTAGGCAAAACCTGTCCTGTAAAAGAACAGCGTTAAATAAATCCGTGTTTGTTTTTGTTTTATTGTTCTAAACCGATTAATCGGACATTTTAAAAACATTCTCCTGGAAACCAGTTTAAGTAATAGAATATCGGTTTAACGAAAAAATAAATCGAAATAAAAACGTTTTTATAACATGCAGTTTGTAAATGAAACTAGTATCCGAGTCTAATGGGTAAGTAGGAGGATTCTTGGGTAGAGCTACAGTACCTACAGTACCTACAGTAGAGTCCAAAAATACAAGTTTTGTATAGTTCGAGAAATATAAATTGAATGCTTATTTTTACTATAATGTAGGTAGAAAGTTATCAATTTATATTTCACGAACTATATAGCACTGTAGCCTTATTTCGGCGTGTAATAAGATTATCGTGCCATTAACCATACCAATCCCGTTTTATTCATATTTTTACATTTGACTGTACTGTAGGTAACTTGGGAGTTCGGTCTTCCCTAGATCCGTACTATATTTAGCATTGACAATAACATTATTCTCTTTGGTAAACGATATCTTTCTTCATGCTAAAATGTAAACTTTTTGGATTTATTATTCATAATGAATATGACATAACATAACAAATAACAGCCACAGTGTCATTGACAATTATTTCGTGTTTAAAAGTCTCCAATTTACAAAGCTGTTAGTATTTAATACATGCGGTTTTCCTGCTGAATTAATAACATACTATTACCTACGGCAAAATGGAGGCACTTCCAATGGAGTCTAACCCCGATACCATGAACAAGTATCTACAAAAGTTAGGAGTACCCGACACCTGGCGTATGGTGGACGTCATAGGTCTAGAAGACGAGGCCCTAGGCTGGGTGCCGCGGCCGGTCCTTGCCGTCGTACTCCTGTTCCCACTTTCAGAAGCCTATGAAATGCACCGAATCTTGGAGGAGAACGAAGTTGCAACCGCAAAGAATGAGCCTCCTCAAAACGTTTTCCATCTTAAACAAGTTCTAAGCAACGTGTGCGGGACGATTGCCCTCGTACACAGTATTGCCAACAACGTTCATAAAATACAACTCCACGATGGGCTTCTGAAGAACTACATTAATGACGCCCAAGGCCTAGATCCTGCGGCTAAAGGAGAACTGCTAGAGCGCTCTACTGCGATCCTCGAGGCATATAAAGAGTTAGTTCGCAGCTCTAACCACGAAGCTGAGCCAACCGAAGAACCTGTCAACTACCACTTCGTCACCTTCATTCATAAGGACGGCCATCTGTATGAGCTGGATGGACGGAAGGCCTTCCCCATTGACCATGGGCCTACCACTCCAGAAGGGCTTATGGAAGACGCAGCTAAGGTTTGCCGTGAATTTATCAAAAGAGAACCCGACAACATAGGTTTCAATGTCGTGGCACTAGTGCCAGCCCAGTAATAAATAATTTGTACCTATAGTGCAAATATTGCACTTAACTGTCCATTAAATACCTACTATTGTTTCCTCCCTAATGCATTATTTTACTGGTAATTTAAATACGCTTATTACACGTATTATGTCTTTAAGGTAATTTCATTAAAATAAGGTAAGTCATTACCCAGCCTTTTTCTACTCTTTTACGATGAAAGTATCATCGCTAATGAAATAATCACCGGCAGTGACGCGCGCTTGCCGGCGTCACGCGATTCTTCGATATGGCTTTACGAAAAATTGCGTTCATTAATTCTCATCATTAGCGAATGCGCGCGACTTGCCCGCTTGCATCGGCCGTCGATTTAAGGCTTCCATTCATAATTAATCTTCCCGTATTCAACAAATCGCCTCTCAGTGTTCGAAACGCTATGTTCACGTCTCAATTAAGAAATCTGCGCACTCTTGCTACACGGCTCCCGCATTCCTCCTTAGAATTCTCTATCTTTGGAAACTAATTAAAAATTCGCCTCGCCTTCTTGGCCCGGTGTTCAATCGGGACGATATAACTTCATTTAAAAACGAGCAATCTTGTTGAAGATAAAGGCTGGCGAGAACGAGAAAACAACGAAGAGCAGCGCCACACGCGGGCCTGCGCCCGCGCCCGCGCCGCGGCCGGTGCTACAAAAAGAAAAACTACGGGGAACTTCAAACTTTTAAATGGAACGCGAGAGAATTCACCGCGTTAACTATGTCGATACTGGGAAGGACGCGACATCGGTAAGTCACGTCACCAAATAAATGACGCCGGGGCTGAAATAAATATATAAATATGTGTAAATAAAGAAAATAATACGGCGGGGACCCGAAATGCTTTAAATATTCAAATGAAGCGAGCCGAGGTGAAATACGGAGGTGCGCTCGCTCGAGTTGAGCCCAATTAAATCGGTGCCACTGAGGTAGAAATTAAAAACAAAAGGAGGATGACGGGGGTCCGGCGCGCATTTTTCTCATGAGTATTATTAGCGCTATGTCAACCCACAAAAAATGGATTTAGAGGCTTGTCGCGGCGATCCCTATCAATAACAACCCGCGTTTTGTACTGTTTTGATAAGTGTGATGGTCGGGTCGCGCGACGTTTTGTTGACGTTTACACTCCGCGTACAGCGGTGATCGATACGCGGCCTCTGCGAGGAATTCGATGGATTCCTCGAGGCAGTTGCACCTTGAATATCGGGTTCGGGTTACTATATTATTATGTAGTGTAAAGTCAGCTTAGATATCAGTGCACCACTTTTGGACCTTAACATACACAAATTAGAGTCGAAATAATAATAGACCCCTTTTATGCTGACTATTTATTTGGTAGCGGGCATTCCTAATGTCTGGACTGGTTTAAATTATGATAAAATTTTGCTCAGCTTGCATACTAACTGCATAACCCATACAAAAAAATGTGCCTAGTCTGAACATGTATGAAGGTATCCTTAATGTAAATTTATAAACGAACATTAACCGAGGACGAAACAAGTAGAACCTCAAACCGTGTTGGCCACGGTCATCAGTCATAGCGCGGAGTGGGAACAGAATATTATTCGCTTCATTATGGTGGTAATGACTATTTCTAAGATAATATGTACTTTTATTTAAATTTGTAGGTCCTATGGTATAAGTAGATCTACCGATTATTACGGAGTTTGAGATTCTTGACGGTTTGACAGCCATTGACGGCTATACACGACAATGGAAAATTGAACCATGGGTGCCACCATGCAACGACAGCTACAGCCGCCAGCTTCGCTAATGTAGTATATACCTATGAGACTAGGCGAAACTAGGTACTTACAGTCAAGGTAGGCAACAAAATTGCGCGTGATAAAAATATTATAAACTGTATTTTATACATTAAATTAGCAATTTTCGATTTCATCTTAACTCCAGGCACTCTCGGGATTCGTACCATTGATTTTTATAATTTGTTAACAATATTTAATATAAATTTTGAATAACACAAAACTCTTCAGGTTAATTCATACTCATTCTCGATCGAGCAGAACCTCGTTCGATCAGGCAGTCTTCGTCGCGCAGCAGTGACGATTGGCTCTTGAAAAAGCTCCACATATACGGAGCGAAACATGTCGAGCATTTTTTGACTTAAAAACGTGAGTAACCCTCGTGAAATATAATTTTAGTTTAAATGACAGTGTTTATTATGATTTACTTGCTTTATTTTTTATTTATTTAATTATTTATTTTATTTCTTGACGTCACGTCATTGTTGGCAGTTAGTCGGATTGCCAGCCTTATTGACAGATAATCTCTCTTCCTGGACAAAGCACGACATAACATTACAGGATTGTTATTACATTAAACAACCCTTGGGCGTTGAATCCAGAAATGCCCTAGATCGTAGGGTTGACGGTTCGGTTTCGGTTCAAGTCACAGACACCTACGTTATAGTGCAAATAAGGGTAGTGTACAGTCGACGTCAAATATATCATTACAGTTTAGGTGCCAAAAATATATTTACACGACCTTAATGTCAAGGCAATAAAGTTGTAATGATATGTTTGACGTCGACTGTACCTCTTTAGGTATAAATTTTGACGTCTTACTTTGCTAATCAAATTACACTTACATACTTGATTAGATTAGAGGCGAGGTCAATATTAGGGGTTAATTTTAAAATAAGGACTGTTCATTTTACTAAGCGGACACGAAAAACCTCACGAAAATATTTTTTCTTTTATCATATTTTATTTTTATTTGTGAAATATTATTTAACTAAAAATAGACAAATAATAAGTAATGTCTCAATTTAATTATTAATTATCGGCAACTACATTTTTAGACTACTGTTTGGCCACGAAACTTATGTTCTGCAAACTACATTTGGACATTTTACAACTATTTGCGAACTATACGTTACGTTTGAATTTTTTCAATGATTTAGTTTTTCGTCTATCGTTTCTTAAGTGTATCTTCACAATAGGCCATTACCGCTATATAGGATGAAGATGAAGACAATTTTATGGATGTCGTCTTTTTAAACAAATTCTATGATTATTTAATTAAATAGCTCTAATGTCTGACCCTTATGATGTGCCCTTGCCAAATCAGACCAAAATAACCGGTGAGAGATACTATGTCTTCGATAGACATCAAAAAACCGATTTTGGATGCAATATTTTCTATAAATATCCCCGCTAACTTGGCCCTGTTGCGAAATAGGAAGCAGTTAAAAGACCATATAATCAAATTGCCTGCCAAGCAAGGGCGTTCTTCCCGAAATGTTTTTTTTTTATGATTTTCTACTCAGGCACATACTCTTCTACGATAGCATGACAGTATTAGGACTGCGGTAATGTCATTACTATCATATTTTAGGTACCTTTTGTGGGCCACCAAAATGCAAAAATTCCATACTTTTTTAATAGTGAAACGACGTAAAGTTCAATAGCCAATTTTAAGGTATGCAACTAAGATTTCTGTGTTTAGACTTCGGCAAATCTTCAAGCATATGACACTCTCTAAATTGTGTAATGATTTAGTATAACGTCGACTTAAAATTTCCTAGATATTTGCAATCTTTCACAGTGAATATTTTTCTGTACACCATTGTGCAGAATCAATTTACTATCATCAAATTGAATATGTCTTATCAGATATAGTAATGGATACTTAAAAAGCAAACATATATCAATTGAAAAAGATGGCTTTGCTAATTTCATGGCTGTAAACTGTTCATCGATCGATTTTAAAACCGATGTATAATAGACGTTTAAGTGTGTCCGCTTAGTAAAATGAACAGTCCTTAATGAAACTTTGGGATGGGCGCCTGCCCGAGTGCCGTTTACTTCTATTCTTAAGGGTCCGGTAATGCGCATGTTATACCTACCTACCAGATACCTCTAGGCTTGTACTTACTGTGACTGCTTACTCAGCAGACAGTTTATAGAATATGTAATTTAAATCTATACCATTAAAAAATTTAAATAAACCGTACAAAACCCTAGGGGCTACAAAATGTGTAAAAAAAGTTGAGGTTAATTTAACCTATACACGCACGAAAAAATCTCCATCCAAAAGTACTGTCTTACCCTTGGCACATCTGTGAAATGGCTGCAAGCTGTAGCCGTAGGATGATACGCGTTTTTCTGGGACGGTGCACGGTGGTTCAAAAGGCTGTGCAAAGAATCCGTATCGACTCAACCTATAGGTTATGATTGGAGGTTGGAGGGTATAACATCTCATCGTTTATGTTAGTCAGTACTTAAGGTGGGCATTCATTAACATTCGCCACGACCTCTGCCAGCACCCGCTCGATTTATTCAAACAAAACACATTTATTTTAGACACAACACCCACAATGAGGATCTAAGTGCTTATTGGGAGAGTTAACTACTATGGAAATATGAGACTTGTATCAGAAACCGTTTTGGATTGTACGCTTTTCATCGCGGAGGAGTAAGGTAATTACACAGGTTCAACAGTGTTGAGAAGGCAATGGATATCGTGAAACCAGGATGTATTCCCCAGGTGGCAGGCAGTAGAATCGCGGCGCGAGGCGCGCGACGGGGAGTCTACGGAGGCCTACCGACGCTCATCACTATTCAATAAGCTCCATTTATTGAAATTACATAATTTGTGTGTGAATAATGACGATTGTGATGAATCTTCGTGGGCGATGCGAGCGACTTAAGCCCGGTTAACTTTTGACCGAGTGCGTATTAATAAGCTGTCTGAGCTCAGAGGCCTACTTCAGTGTAAAATAGTAGTAAAGACGTTTGAATTTCATATAATTTTACTTCCTTGTCCATCTGGATATGAGGTGTAATAGTAATCATGTGGCTAGGGAACGTTTAAGCAGTGTGTATTGATTTCTGGCTAGGTGTCTGAATGAGCGAGTGGTTGAATGGTTTCCAATTATGGGGCACTGGGATCAGAACATTCGGAACTTTCTACTTATTTTTAGGGTAGTTGAGGGAGTTTCTTGGATTTAGGGTAGGTTTAGTAAAATAACATCACACAATTCGGTGGCATGTTTTTTTTACTTATTTTTTTTATAATACATAAGTAGGTATCTAAGCGCAAATTTATAGGTAAGTATTACTGCAGAATGTGCAGAAGTAAAAACTCTTAGTCTAAGCGACGTAAAAGAAATTACTTAGGTACTTTTCGCTACCTATTGTTTCACTGGATATCAATATTTTTCAACGAAACCACCAGAAATTCGCCAACGTTTATAAATCCTCACTGAATTTATCATAGTTGTACGACATCGCGGATTCGCAACGAACATTACCGTCTTTATGAATAAAACATCTTCTCCATTGCCGAATGTACGGGTATGTAGAAAGGCTGTAGCTTACTTTCCCAACCTCCTATTTCAGTAGGCGAGATAATCAGAAAAGTGACCTAGCGTCGTTCAAAATAGTGGCCAAATTTGTTATTTTTGCCGAAGAAAAGAAGGTTGTTTTAAGAGTAAAGATGGGAAGTGGGATGATATCTTGCGCCGGCGCTGCGTTTACGATTTCCACGAACAGCAGCGGTAAGGCACGACGCGGAAACGGTAAATTGTCTAAATTAAATGTAGGTAGATGTCCGCTCGTGACGTGAGATTGGATTTAATGTTATCATGACGTTTTTTCATCTGGTCATTTCTTAAATTCTTTATAGGTGGTGTCACGTGAAACCTGCGTGGCTATGAAACGTTGGTTGGTTTCAGAATGCTTATTGCTTAACTAGTTGTTACTGGAAACTTCGTGCGAGTATAATTTTATCTTAATTCTCCATTTTAATTGTTCAAATACTACTTCATTGTCATTGTGTAAAAATAACTATAAAATGTGTAAATCAACGTTTTAATGACACTCATTGCCACTTTGGTTACGTAGTAAATAAAACGTCCACTGAAAATGTACTGGTGGTTGCTAGGCCGAGTGGCTGAGCGGTACAGCGGCCCTACCGCGAACTTCGAAATCCGCCAATTTCGAGGATTTATCTCTTTCACTCTAATGACGCCTTCGTTGGAGTGACACAGAAAAATCCTCCAGGTAGTAGGCCAGGCATCAGCCGCGAAAGCTGAGTACGTGGATTCGATTCCCACCTCAGACGTTGGTGATCTTGGTCTATTTTCTTCGGTATATGAATATGACATTCAATCTTTATAAGGTATGTAGGCGAGATTAGCGAGGCATATTCTATTCCTTAAAAACATTTTTCCTTGTTACAAAAAAAATGTTTCGTGCAGGAAAGTTTAGCATTTTAAATTAAAAGTATAGGTATCTTTCTCTTACAAACTCGTAGGCACAAGACTAAAAAAGAAACCTATTTACATATGTAAAAATTCGTCTAAGCTAGCATTCAGAAATTAATCTGATAGTACCTAATAGCATACGCAAACCATAAAACTTCCAATTCGCCTGAATCTCCAATCAAGTTGGCTATAAATCTTAGCTCTCGTAAATTTCTATCTGCAATTTAATCCGTATAGTTTCGGAAGCCAGGTCAACATACCAGGTCTCTGGCCGCCCGCAGTGCATCCCCAATATAGCTCGAATTAATTCCATTTAAAACAAACAGCATTTACCGCGTTTACTGCATTAGCTCGACAGGACTCATAAACTCCGCTTTTGATTGATAAATCCTCGGGAAGTAACGGCCGGGCGATGGTCGCGTAATGGTCGCTACTGGACCTCTGCGAGAATGTGCCACAGAGCACCTAAAGTATATATAAAGCTCAAGTTATCCGTGGTACCGTTAGTCACGCTGCTCCTCTATACTAATTTAGTAAGTATAAGTAGGTTCACAATCAGTTCAACATTGCACTATAGTGTCAGTTCCTATCCAAAATTTAGTATAGCCCTAAGCAGAGTTACAGATCAAAAATAACAATCAAATATCAGTCTTACTCGTTGAAAATAGAATACATGTCTCAAGTGCCGCATATGGTAAATATATCGCCTATGCCTGTTAAAGACTTTCAGGGTTCAACGTAGGCAGTTGTTTGACGCAGTGTTTCTTCTTACGTACAATACGTCCAGTCAACCAAGTTCTTCGCCTTACATATTTTCATAATATTTTTATGCAAAAGTACTAGGCGATACATAACTTGGTGGCCATACGTGCATTATATAACTTGGAGACCAGGGGGGGGGGGGGGGGCTCTATTCGTACTAATGCGATTCAGTTTAGGACCTTAACTGAATCGCGATATGTCAATTCCGTAGAAAAACTGTCAAAAATTGTCAAGCCGAACCTAAACTGAATCGTGTTTGAGGTCATGGTACACGTCTAATAAAATCCTAATGTTGTTTGGAGCTCCAAATCTGTAAGGTGACTTCGTGCTCTTCTTAAACGCTTCGTAATGCGGTCTCTGACTTACATATAACTGCACTCCGCACCTTTGACTCGATGCACACTCTGCATGTTCTTATAATATGTAAGTCGTTCCGGTTAAATACCCGTATTTAAATCAGTCAAATAATCGTTAATATCACACTGCGACACGGACTTTAGTAGCCCAGTTAAAATAATAATATGATTTAGATGACACATTTATTTTTATTGAATTTATACAATCATTACAAACACAATAATATCCTTACATTACCTATGTAGGTTCCTTACCTACATTATGTACGTGTACTGATGGTATAGTAAATCGACAGTTCTAAACAGTTCAGGGAAAGCCTAAGTAAAGACTACGTACTTCTTACGGCATTATTCTTACGTTTCTTGCATGACTTTTTCGTACGTCGTTACGTTCGTAATTACGGCATAAAAATCAAATACTAATCTCACCTAGCCTTTTTAACTAAAACTAGTGCAGATAATCAAGCAGACCTACCTACTTTCTGTGAGCTAGGATGACTAATTGGGAAAATGCGGAGGTCTAACTTTCCCATAGGCTCGTCATATACCTTTAGGTAGTTGGATTGTGATTCTCTTGAGTATTTACATAAGTATAACTAGGCAGAGCTATATCAACGTAATCAAACGCGTATTAACTACTGATCAGTTAATCCTAACAAAATAGTTTCGGATAAGCCGAGATTCCTCGAATCTGTGTACGTATCGCTGTGTCAGGTTAATTGGTGAGTGGCGGGTGGTGGGGGGCACGGGAAGATTAATGAACGGCTACCGCGGGCTTATCGCGCAGCATCTGGCGCATGACTGATCATCTGTCGTGCGCGCGCGCAGGCGACTAGGGACGGCCTGGGGATCTATGTTGTCGATGTTTGTTTAGGCTGCGACGAATGGTGTCTGTATAGAATAGTCAGTAGTGTAGTGTAACTAGAAAACCGAAACGCTGAAGGTGACATTTTGAGGTAGTACCTTACTAAGCACTGCTATTCTTGTTGCCATTAAATATTGTCCCTTTGACTACATTCGCATTTGCGTTAATAGATTTCTTATTAAGCAGTGGTGGCCTAATATACATATTTCTTATTTGAAACAATTGATATTTTGGCATTTGGACAAAATATCTACAGAATCTTAAATTTTTCATCGCTTTACGGACTTTGCTGGTGACATAAACTATGAAAAGTATAAGGGATACCCGTTAGTACTGGAGTCTGTGTGGAAGTTAAGGCACGTGCTTTCGCACTTGCGTAGTACACCTCACGTGCATTCCCTTTCCGAATAAACCCTAAGCAGTAGGATAGGCCAAATAATTACCTATATTTATACATACAGAACCTCTTCGACCGTGGCATGGTTTCATCGACAAGAGTCTTCGGGCAGCCCTACGCGCCGTCGTGATATGACAGTGCTCGGGCACTGCTTCTCAGAAGTCATACTCATCGAATGCCTTACGAGCACCGTGCCCCACTCGGCTGAGGTTTTTTCTCCACTCCATAGTTTTATTGGGCGCATTGAAATATTTTTGTTTAGATTAAACGTCGTTTAACCAGTAGGTTGCTACATTAGGATTAATGTCGGACATCAGTTACTTACCTGTTTGTCCCGATGGTTTATATTGTTGTGCTATTGAGGGATCGGTCATGGGAACTGATCTGAGTGACTGAGCACTTTGATTTTGATATGTGGTTTTTGTGAGCTTATAGCAGTGCTATTCTTTAATTTTAAAGCTTACATTTATTTTATTTGTGTTTTAATACCTAAACAGACTTGTATATTTTGCTTTATTAGGTTCGACGTATTGTTTTATTGCTCAAATTTATAAATAAAATATTTTAAAAATAAAAATAAAACCGCCTTCAAAAATTCGCCCGAACTAAAAAGTTAAAAATAATTTTGGTTCCTACTTCTTAGGATTTCCTACCCAAACCTTTAAACCTTTTACCCTATTCATTGAAATAAAACATTATGGCTAGGTACCCTACAGATTTCTTAGAAGTCGGTGCCAAGCCGAATACGTTCATAGGTATATATTAGATAGAGCTTTGTAACTTACTGTCACTCCGATTACGCTTTTATCAACAGAATGGTCTGCCTCAGTCATTTTCATGAAAGCATAACCGGAGTGACAGTAAGTTACAAAGCTCTATCAAATACATATAAGTACTCGCAAAGTGAACATATTTGGCTTGGCACCGACTTCTAAGAAATCTGTAGGGTACCTAGCCATAATGTTTTATTTCAATGAATAGGGTAAAAGGTTTAAAGGTTTGGGTAGGAAATCCTAAGAAGTAGGAACCAAAATTATTTTTAACTTTTTAGTTCGGGCGAATTTTTGAAGGCGGTTTTATTTTTATTTTTAAAATATTTTATTTTTTGCTTTTTAGTAGTGTAAATATAAAATCGTTATTCAGTATGCTCTAAATACTTATAATTAGAATGTACTGCACTGTAGTAGGCCATAAAACCTGAACTGGCGAACTTATATGAATACAAAAACAATTTCAAAGGTAAACAGACTTAGCATGCCAATATTATTTAAAGAATCACTAACCGCTAACCGACATGTCATAACTACTAAGCAAACACTTGAATAGATCTCGAAAATGTATGATCCTCCAACCCCTAATCGTTAAGGAGTTATTCGTTTCATCATCAGCTCACCAACATGAGACTATGACCACCTAAAGGCAAATACTCGAATAGCCTCCAAAATATATGAAATATGTTATATTTAAAGAATTATCCCCCAACTCCTAATCTCCAAGGAGTTGTACCTTACATCATCAGCTCACCAACATGAAAGGACGACCACCTAAAGGCAAATACTCAAATAGCTTCCAAAATACACGAAATATGTTATACTTTAAGAATTATCCCCCAACTCCTAATTGCTAAAGAGTTGTACCTTCCATCATCAGATCACCAACTTAAGATGTTCATGACTAGATGCAAATACTTGATTAGTCTTCGAAAATAAATGAAAAATGTCATGTGTGCCTACAACATTTGAAGAGTTCCCTCGATTTCTCCAGGATTCCATCATCAGATCTGGATTCGGTGACAATGGGACCAACTAGAAGGTATACCCTTTCAAACAAAAAAAGAATATTTCAAATCGGTCCACGCGTCTTCGAGTAATCGGGGAACATACATAAAAAAAAAAAAGATTTCGACGAATTGTAAACCTCCTCCTTTTTGAAGTCGGTTAAAAAACAAGTATGATATATAAGCTCAGAGCGATAGACGCAAAACGGCAAACGGGTTTTTGTATTGTTTTGCTTGTAACTATAAGTACATGTAGGTAAATAAACGAACATATATAACATATAATACTACACTATTATTCAATCAATATATCTATGCATAATACCTCGCTGTACCATAATGCTTCCAGCAATTTTGTTTCTATTGCTTTTAGAAATAAGGACCTATTTTTTACAAAAATGAAAGGGTACGTATAAGTATGTTTTAATAATAGTATTACTCTAAAAAAGTATTGAGATTAGTTTTTATCATACAATGCTTCAACTTTGGACTATAAGGGGCTTTATGGTATGGTACATGTACATATCAATAGACTCAGATATACAATAGTTTCCCGCCAACACGTACATTTATTAGTAGTTTATGTATGGCATACGTATTTACATCTTTACAGTCGTATCTACATCACAACCTTATCCCTGAACAGAAGCCCATCACATAATAATTAATTGTTCATTTAAATACAAAGCCTAATTTAATAAGTGCCCCGACTCGAAAATGTCAAAGTGTTTAAAATAAAAAACGAGTAAAAAATAAATATAATAAAGAAGGATGGCGCTCGGCCACAACGGGCCGATCGCCCAAGCTGGTGTCATGGGAAATGTGACTTTTTATACTTGAAATAAATTGGGAGTCATTTTTTAAAAGAGTCTCTTTTTTTGTTGTTTGGGCATTGAGCAGTGGTACAATGGGTGGACACGAACGGCTGTTAGGTAACATTTTTAACATCATTATAAGTGAAAAGCCATGAGTGATGACCCGTCTCCCGGGCTCGTTACTCGCGAGGCTCTGGGCAGGCGATTCCGGGAACCGCCTCTATGCATTTGTATGCATTTACTAGGAGGTACACTACCAGCCTCAATGCGACATAATTTATTAAATTAAGAATGTAAATCATTGAGGAGAGCCACAATATACAACGAACCTTTTGTTCTTCGAAAAATTTTAACAGCATCATAACTTTTCTGAACTGTCACCGTTCTACGATTCTTTTGTTTTTTTCTTCATTACTGCTTTATAATTTCCTGGACTTCCGTATGTTTGGAAAAAATAGTTTTGTATGGAAAAAAAGGGGCATTCCTCGTGTGTTGTGGGACCGTGGGAGCGCCCCCCGGGGCTCCCGCGCCGCCCCGGTAGCGCCCGCGCCCCCCGCCGGCGACACTCGCGCCCCATTACTGATCCAATGCATGATAATTACCTGACAATTATAATTAAAAACGTATTTAACAAATGCTGGCACTGTGCTTGTCTTGTATGCCTCGCTCAGCATCACCTGTCTAACAATTTGTAAAGTACATTTGATTCTTTACAGATTTGATTCGATTCCAACTTTTAAAATGATCCAAATTTTTGATATTACGACTTACGATCACTGCTCAAATTAAACATTTACGTTGATGAGTGTGCGATACAATACCTATGTGGGAATAGGATTTATGGACGCGAATTAAATATCAGTACCTACGTACCAAACGTAGTAGCATTATCTATGGGTACCTACTACTAATCATACCATCATCAACTCTGATTACTATGGATGCTTTGAAAAAGACATTTTCCTCTCCCACTTACCCAGAATTTAATTAATTATTAAATTACTTAGAGAGGTTATTTTATGAGATCTTCAGAAGCCTAGATACCTAAATATTCAGAGTGTCCATATCTCAAACAAGAACATGCAAAGAATTTCTTTAACGATGCCATGTTTTTTATTTGAAGTCTTCGAATTCTAACCTCTAGTTACGGAGCCCAACACAGATCATTCAGATAGACGGCCAATGTTTGTTTTTTGGGGCCCGGCTATAAAAGCATCATGATTATCTATCATATTTAAACATCGACAGATACGTCGGGGACGTTCGCTTCGGAACGTACGGGCCATCGATAAGTGACGATAAGGTAATGGTCGAGATAGAGCTTTGGCTACCGAATCTGATACGCTACGGTAGCCAGATGAGCGGTCACTCACACCACCATATCATCCATACTTTATGGAAGACTATTTTATTAAACTTCGCGATTGACATTCGAGCATTCCGGCGGCGAGAGAATAAACCGAGCAGCTAATAGGCACTCACCGACCGGCGTAGCGCGGACATTGTGCGCGCTAATTTTATTGATCATCCACCGCCTTATTACGTTCTCCTACCGAAAGCCTAATCTAAAAGCCATCAATATACCGTTATCACGAGCGGAGCGTCGATAAACCAAGTATACGATCCATAAATGAGTCTACAAAACGCTGCGCTAGACCCTAATCGCAAGATATCCGCTAGAATTAAATTGCCAATATTTATAACGTGAGATATAAAGTAGGTAGGTACCTACTTACAACAATAAAAACGAAATGACAAGACGCGCAAAATTGTATGTTAATCGACTGTAAAAATGCAGTAAAAAATGTGACCTTGTGAAGTCTTGCGTTGACGTGAGTTGCGTCGGAGTCGGACAGAGGTGGGCACAAACAAACCGGTGAGGTTACATGTCATGTCGTTTCACTATGACATGTATTGTATCAACCAGAAACTAATTGTATTCATTTTTATACCTACTACACATCTTGTGATGAGGTTGTTCACCCCTAGGTACATAATTATTCCATTTCCACCGCTTGTCGTTGAATAGTCGACTAGATAGATCCTATTTCCCACTTGTGATATTTTTTTTTTATTGTTTTTGAAGAATATCGTACTACCTATCTACAACAACTGACCGACTGATTTAGGTAATACAGATGGATAGAAATTATTCCATCACGCTTTTATTAGTTATAAAACTTAGTACAGTTAATGGAAATATTTAAATAACATTCAAAATTAGCACCTTATGTGTGTTTGCTACCTATTTATTATTTTTAAATTATACCTACAATGTTTTGCTATTGTAGGTACTGTAGTTTACGTATTGCTCATACGGATATTCGGAGTAATACCCGAACCATACAGTCCAAAGAACTCTAAAATTAATATAATTAGATATTTAAACTCTCCAATTGATAATATCATAGGAACGCATGCCGTCCCCTAACACAGGTAGCTTGAATAAATAAGCATCTCCAATCTGATTATTAATAACGGGCCGAGTCCGACAGTGTCGACAGCTCTTTATTTGTCAATGTCCGCTCCGCCCGACGCATCATCGCTCGCGAATATTTCCAACTCGAGCGACTCCAAAGTCGACTGACTTTACGGCGGCATTCGGTTAACTTTTTTGTTTTTAAGTTCAAGTGATTGGAAAGTGTACATTATTATTTTGTAAATTTTTATGTACCTTCAGATCAAAAAAAGGCATTGAAGTGTCACTGCACAAACATTTATTAAAGATGATGATAGGCAGCAGCAGCATCATAGTGGACACACTACCTGTGATCCCCAATCCACTTGCCCAGTGCGGCGATTTATCTCCTAATACGCATAGGTAATAGGAGAATTTTAAGCTTAATATTAATTCTTAACCCATTTATGAAATATCATTTGATATTTAAATACCAATCGGTTTACGGCAATGGAAAACTTAACGAGGAAACCGGATTAATCCGAATAAGATCCTAGTTTGCGATTTAAGTTGAAAGGTCAGATAGAATTAGATATCGTCAAAATTGGTGTCCACGCCAAATCTCTGGATAGAGTGCGTATTAGACAACGATTCATGTTAATTCAATGGATGAGTCTGTCTATCTGTTTGTGACACAAGTGTTGTGTGTGAGTCCGTCTCTGGCAATGGCATCGAAGCTCTCGAAAGAACAATTCTGATTTAGTGTTTTTTTGTTGAAAGCTGAATTAATCTTTAGATTAGATTAGTTCATGGCTACCGCCACAAAATTATGGATTACAGGACATTTTGTCACGAATTGCGAACCTCTTTTAATGTAGATAATTAAATAATCTGCTAAAATGTGGGTGACGCCGCGGGTAAAAGCTAGTTAATTAATAAAAAAAGGGTCACAGAGAGAGAAAAGTGAGGTGTGGTGAATTTCAGAACTAATAATACATATAGGAATGATTTGCCGAATCGATCTTTTCAGTTCGATGTTTTGGTAAAACCTATTCAATATACCTACCTACTGTATTGGGAATGACTCTCTCTCTCTATACATAACTAACCTTCTTTAAAGTTAGACACAGACCATATATCTCAACATAACACTTCCACAATTTACAAGATACGTATTTATATTTATGGTTAATGTTAATCACTTGAAGGATAAAGGTTAATAAGCTACTGGTATTTGATTAATATTTACTCACGCAGCTTTTGTTTAAGAAGACAGTTAAATTGCCCATTTTCCGCTTCATTATTAATGATTATTAGTATAACCATACCTATTACTTATACCTAATGAAAGCTTTAGTACCTACTTACTTGGTAGTACTAGGTACTATTACTGATGATAGCTTTTTATACTTACAAGGTAATACCTAAATACTTCCATGTATTATAGAAATAAATTAAGAAAACGCAGAAACAGGTTAACCGATAATGTTCGAAACTATTTTCTGGAAAATTATAGATTTTATGCTAGTGTAATAAACATTGTGGTTATCCGCCCAAGGCCCCATTCAGCTCAGTATCAAATTAAGATGAAACTTTTTCTTAATCATAAGAAAAAGTTTTTTGGTTTAAGGTAGTACGATCGTAAAAAGGTTGGTAACCTCATACAAAAAACTTGCTCCTAATCAGAATACGATACCTACTGAATTTATCCTTACATGTGATCATACCTATTTTTCTTATATCCTGTATTTAAAGGGCTATATTGCCTAAATTTACTCTCGTATAAAAGACAGGATTAATTATTTCAATTAAACTAAGCACACAATACAATATTTTTGTGATAATATTTTATAACTCGTTAATCCAACAGTCACTCAATGTTGTATAAAAAATCTACCGAGTCACCCTATTTATTTATTTAAAAAAACGTTTCATCGTCATGTTTGTATGATCTGACTTGGATACTAAGATTCTTGTTTTATGGTAATAATAACGTTAAAATATATCTATTATCATTATCATCATATCAGCAGAAAGATGTCCACTGCTGAACATAGGCCTCCCCCAAAGATTGCCACATTGACCATCCTGCGCCACCCGCATTCAGAGGACTTCTGCGACTTTCACCAAGTCATTAGGGAACTTTCACAACCTTGTAGGGATCCACGCTACGCTTTCCGGTAAATGGCCGCCACTCGAGAACATTTCCGCCCCAACGGTTATCGGTTCTACATGCAATGTGCCTCGCCCACTGTTCCAAACTTCAGTTTAGCACTTCGGAGAGCTACATCGGCTACTTTGGTTCTGCTGCGGGTGGTCTCGTAACTAATATGATCTTGCAGAGACTCCCAGCATAGCCTCTTTCCATTGCCCTTTGGGTGACTTTGAGCTTTCTTATCCTACCACCGTACCTAAAACAAATGGAGATTAAGAGCAGTACGCATTGGTGGCTAATCACAAACAAGTTGATTCACCCAATTATTTGTGAGTAAAATGAACGAGACAATATTTTTAATCTCTGGTTTTTGCAAGTGGCTTGCCTATGTTTATGTGGTGTGGTTATTGCATTAATAATTTAGCTTTATCCTTATTAGCTATCGGTCGGCACGTTGAGTAAACGCCGGCGCTTACTGCCGTGGCTTCCTATAACATGCTAATTGGCATCTAAAAACTAACCTTCGCCGGAAAAACTATCAGCGCGCATCGAGGGCGCATCACCGCCACCGCTGCATTACGATTAATTGATGCTAATTAATAAATTAATTAACCATGTTAATACGACGCTCGAGCGCGCCGGCTTTTTCTCCCAACTGGCACTTACATATTTGTCTGAACTACATTTTTATTACCAACTCCAGCATACCCCTTTTTGCGACCCGCTCTCGATACGGCATGGTCTCCTCCGCTTCGTTTAGTTCATAATTTTTAATTAATTTATTAAAATTAATTATGAACGTCGAGATGAACCGCACGAGCTCCTAATTGGGACTCAGTTATGACAGACGTTCATATTTTCATCATTGATTGATTTAAAGCTGCACTTTATCGTAATTTATGTCATATTTTCTCATATGTTTATTTTCGCTATAATTCATGTACGGTCTAAAGTTTTCTTGGCTAAGTATTTGACGTCATTAAGATAAGCAAAGGATTTATATTTTGATTCATGTGCAAAAGAAAACTGTTCATTATGCTTTTAGTACTGTTGCGCCGAAGCCGTTTAAGGGCTTACAAGCTTTTTAAGTCAGGTGTTAATAAATATGTATTATAAGAGGTATAAGAGAGACGTGTGGGCTTTGACGTTGTCGCGACCTATCTGCGGAAAAACTGGGAAACGTGGGCACGACCGCTTGCGCCCGCGCGGCGAATGCTCACTCGTGCAACCATGTCACTTACATAATATGCTAATCAAATCTTCTTACTGCCATTTCAGAATTATCGGAGCTTGTAAAGAGCTTGCTGGACATGTGAGTACTACTTAACCTTGATACTTTCAAGTCGAGTTAGAGTTAGTATCTACAGGGTGTAATCGATAAGTGTTTACAGGCCATAATTCCGTAAATATGAGAGATATCAGAAAACTTTTAACTGATATCGAAAGTACGTTACCCAACGAGTAAAATCACACTAATAACTTTTTCTAAATAGATGAAGTAATATTAAAAATACTCCGTTAAAACGCTCCTATACATTTAAGTAGTATAACGACTTACAGCCTTAAAGAATGTCGAGTGTCGTAAGAAATAAAACTGTTAAGAGATTCGTTATTTGTACGAATACGTTGTAATAAAATAACATAAGACAAATCATGAATCATTTGATAAGGGTGAAATGCCTCGGTCGTATTAAACTAGTCTTTGAATGAACGGTTACCTACTAAATGTATGGAAGGGTTTGAAGTTAATATTTGGGATATTTCTGATTTTACTTCAAAAAAGTTATTAGTGTAATTTTACTAGTCGGGTAACATACTTTCGATATCAGTTACAAGTTTTGTAATATCTCTCATATTTACGGAATTATGGCCTGTAAACACTTATCGATTACACCCTGTATACAAGGTGAATAGAAAAACACTGGGCGTGTTCCATCTACACCATTACAAATTATTAGTAGATATATAGGACGATTATAGTCTGGCATGGAACTTAAAAGTAGATTCTACGAGTATGATTTAATTGATTAAGGAAGCAGCGTGGGAAACCCCAAAATAGATACTAAATAAGTTGTTGTGGAAAAATTATGTTATGAATTTTTTGATTTGTGATTCTAAGTAGTAGTATGTACTATAAACTATACCTAATAAAAAAAAGAAATTGATATATTAAAAAAATATTTGATTTCATATACACATAGGTATTTTTTCTATGGTAGGTATATATACAATGTGTTACCGGTCATGGATTTAATTGAAACCGAGGAATGAGATGCAGATTTTTAGCAAAACCTTGAGCATTATTTGATCAAAAATTCTAATTAAATAAATAAATATTTTGGGACATCTTACACAAATCGACTTAGTCCCACGGTAAGCTCAATTAAGGCTTGTGATGTGGGTACCAAGCGACAATATATATAATAGATAGATAATTAAATACATAGACAGCCATGACCAAGGAACAAATTATTTGTGATAAATAAATACACAAATAATGCCCTCGCCGGGATTCGAACCCGGAACCTCCATCAGCTTCGTAGGCAGGGTCACTACCAACTAGGCTACGGAGGCTGACAAAATTAATTAACGAAATTAATTTTGTCGTTAATTATTTAATTAACGAAATTAACTTTCTAAGAAAAAAATTGTGATGAGCAATGTACTTCAAAATGAATCGTTAATTAGTGCGATGGCCGCATATATTTTATACATAATAATTAGGCACGCAATTTTAATACGTATCCTCATTAATTATCAAAACGTCAAATATAGTCGGTTCGCTCTTTGACGTTTTAAAAATCCCATCAGTAGGTACCACTACACTTAGGTGAACTAGGAACACTAAATGACAAGTTTTTCTGCCGACGTCGGCATCACCTGTTAGCTGAATACGGTGTGACAACTCATTAGAGATTACGATACGATGCCAATGAAATCTTATGTTACACCAACACCAAATGCGTAGACGTAACATCAACCATTATTTTCTAGGCTGATTCTAACTAGTGAATAGGTACTAAAGAACTTAGGTCATTATTGAGTGACTGAATTCTGTTGATATTCTCAAAAAAAAAGGTAGCTTAGTCTGAAATAACATCCATAAATGAGGACTATGTGTGACTAGAAAACCCATTTTAAAAAATATACATACTCGTATTTTGAATTCGTTTACTTACTTTGTTTCAGATGTAGGAAACCAAGATGTTTTTGGACGATAAAGCACATGCTTATAAAGAACAAATAATGTAGTATAATAGGTGCCTAAGATTATTGCTATGTCCTAGGTTCTAGTGCTTCTCCAGTTGTGTTACAAATGATCCCCACTAAGTTTTGATCGCAAAGATTAACGTTTTTAGAGCCAGTGCCAATGTTAATTTAAAGCGTAGGCTTTCAAAGTTAAGGTTCTACAGCTACTAGACAGCTGGCTAATAGCTACACTACAACTCTTACTTAACTACATTCATACTCATCACTGCAATTAGTCTCCCGTCCTGAAAACTGACCGCATAATATAAATTATGAGCTGAATTATTGATTTCGCTAGCCACAGGTTCCAAAAGATGTAGGTACATAATCCAGAGGGTGAACCGAGATAGACACTGTTACGTATATGATTAGCGTAATCTTGCATGTGTGTGTGGCTGCGCCCACCACGATATTAATATAACAATAAACAGTGCATTGCTAGCTACCGGCCGTTTCACTTGTGTCCCTTATCGACTTACCTATCGAACAGTGGCGACGAGGAAGAGTTTCATGAGGCTGAATCAGAGAACTTACCGCGTAGAGTGATGCGTCCCCGTCCCAAAATAGACTTTAAACGTTTTTACTAAGGGTTTAGGATTTAGCTATGTGATTAATAGTATAATAGGTGGAGGGATGTTACGTATATGATTAGCGTAATCTTGCATGTGTGTGTGGCTGCGCCCACCACGATATTAATATAACAATAAACAGTGCATTGCTAGCTACCGGCCGTTTCACTTGTGTCCCTTATCGACTTACCTATCGAACAGACACAATATAAGTTAGATACCTAAATACGTGCCTATACATACACCTATACAGAACCTACTAGCGTACAAGTACATAGGTACTATACAATTTATAATAGATAAATCGAAACGTGTCTTCTGTTATTTGATTAGTACAAATCATGATTTCAATTTCAATGAAAACTTCGCCTCCCAAGAATTTACAAGACAAAGGCAAGCAAGTACGAGCACGCGTCGGCACCGGCATGAGCACGGGCACGGCATAAATACAAACTGTGCTGGCACATAATATAACGAGTATAGGGGGCCAATTTAACAGACTTATTGTCTCCGCGATGCTACAATGCAGACATGGTCGACGCAAAACGACCACGACGCTGGGGTCCCCTGACTGCCGATACGAAACAATGGTATTTAATCACCGAGGATAAATGCTGTATTCGACCACGTTTTTTAACGATACAGCCGTATTGTTTTGGCGGGAGCGTACCGTTGGATACGAAGATAACTCGCTGCTGAGAGTGGCTTAGCTGACAAATTGGAATAAAAGGAATATTTATTCGTGCTCGCGTCGTGCAAGTTTGGACGTGGCGGATCTCGCGAATTATGGATATGCGCGCGGATTCCTGGCGCGGCCTGTTCGCGGGTTTTGGATATTGATAGGTATCCCGACAAGTTTATCTTATTGTACAAAATTTGTTTTATTAGGTATTGGGATCCTTAACTTGCCCTGTAAAATCGATCAGAGATATTCTAATCTAACATCTGTAGGTACGAATAAATTCACTGCTATACAAATGTGAGGACAATTTGTAGCGCGTTTTCAACTTTTCAGTTTAATAATCGAATAGGTCTCCGAAGCGACGCTATACGCTGGCTCCGAACAAAAGCGCACTTATCCGAGATTTACATAAATCACGATATTTTGTTAAAATAATCGAAGAAAGGCTGAAGGCTGGAGGCTCGTAAATTCGTGGCTTGTCGTAAACAGCAGGACGTCGGGCGGAACTGAGGGACGGATAGACCAGCGAGCCTTATGATTTACAACGCCAATGCTTGAACAAGATCTGCGATTCTATTTTGCGAAATTGTTTGACATGACATTGCGCTCCGTATGTGATTGTACTTTGTGAGCCCACCACTGAATAAATGTTGACATCTGCCGGACTTAAAATATTTTCTGAAATATTACCGGGTGCTTTTCATTCCATTTGTCCAAATAAGCTCAAGTTATTCATCTACATCTGAATCGTGAATATATGTAGAGAATGTAGGTTTTATTTTGTTACGTAATAAAAAGCATTTGTTTAGTACATATAGAGTGGCGGGGGTGGGTTATGAGTCTCGTAATAATGAATCGTGATGATTGGTAGGTACCTAACAGTGAAACTACCCATGTCATGTTACTCGTGTTCCATTGTCGCATCGCATTATTTAGTTGCATATCAACAACAATGACCAGGACATAGGACATTATGTGACATTGTTTTTGACTAGTTAACTACTGAAAATGTGACCAAGGATGTAAAACAGGTCCCTAACAAGGTATAACTACTTAATAGAAGTGCCAATCTATTGATATGATTTAGTACGAGTATGTTAATTTGATGATTCAGTTAACGATTAGGTATTTAGTAAAATAGTTACCTAACTACATATGTAAAGATTTAGATATCTAAATAAGAAAAATCTATTACGAAGTACTTATTACCTACATACTATCTTTAATTACTTAAATTGTATTCTCAATGTTCTCATTTTTGTCATTGACATTGTGTGTGTCATATTTTTATTTGAGAAATAACAGAAAAATATGCAGAAAACTACACAATCGTACACAGTTCCCGGAAAGAGTTAGATACGAGTTCTGAAAGAGGAAATGATCGATCCAGTGGTTCAAATTGAAACCTGAAAACCATATATTCACTTCCTGTTTACATTTTACTACTGACTATCTAAATTACCATGCCTAAAAAAACTTTTAATAATAGCAATACCAGTATTTTACTCGATGGGCATTTTTCTTTCTATAATTGGACATGTCCACATATATAGAGATTCCCACAGGTCTCACAATAGACAGGCATCCTCGCTGAATAATAGCGTCTCAAAACTGGCACTAGCCGTGCGCCGGCGCTGCATGCCAGGCCAATCTGCAAAAACAATTATGTCGCCGCGGAATGTTGTATGTATTTGTATTTGTATCGTATTCTTGTCGTCGTTTTGGCCTCTAGACGCCGGTGGTGCTGGTATAATGCGTGCCGATAAATATTTATGCAATTTATTCATATTCGGCTCGGAGTGAGGCCGAGCGGTGGCTGGGTCCAGCGTAGAAATGGGTTCGATTACTGGCGAACGCCTACCTCACCTACCTCGAACCCAATAGATATAGGTAGTAAACTTTCGAATCACTTTTTTCTGTCACTTCAACTATCGCTAACGCGTATTGACAGAAATTATTACTTTTCGGTGTTCGTAGGTGTAGCTCAAATTTAGTTTTGTGTGTCGTTATGTACCTCTGCACACGGGTTATTAATCATTGAAAATTATCTAAACTGAATATTGGAACCTCAAACATACGGAACTTTGTAGAACCTAATATGTAACCTAAATACTGAATATCTTTGAAATGTGGTAAAGGGCAAATTAAAGATGGAATGACAAGATGAAATCAGATCGTGAGGTCTGGGGATTAGGCAAAGAGACATGTAGCTGCGCTACGCTGCTGCCTGAAAATACAAACTGCAAGTGCATTAAAATAACGTGGATAGGTGATTTGGCAGACTAGTGACTATATACTTACTACTTAATCCCAGTAAGGCCTAGGTTTCCTTCTGAGTTGATATTTCCTTTCTCTATTTTTATTATTGTTTTAAGGCGATATTTCGTAATTGCAGGTTGCAAGTGTAACCGTGGCTATCGGGCGACTAAGGGACTGAAGTGTCACTGACCATTCATTTATTGAAGTTTGATGACTTTGATGAGCGATGGCCAACCTGCTTACCCAGCCCAGCATGACGATTATGGGTATTACCTCCTAATGAGTAGGTAAATACGCATTTATATTTGCATTTGTATTATGTTTACGTCCAGCAGTGGACCGAGGTAGGCTGATGATGTGATGTGATGTGAAAACGTGTTGTATATTAATTCATGATTTCTCTTCTTTTGCTCATGTCGGTGGCTAACCACAAGTTACTAACCCATGTTAAAAAAGGTTCAATCAGGATGGTCTTGTCTCAAGAGCTGCCCAAATGTTTCCGATAATCTCATAATCAAAAGAGAGAGAGAAAGAGTTAAAGACCCTCTAAATAGATCGAAAATAAACCCCGCAGTAAACAAGTGAAGCTACCTTATATGAATTCTGGCGCGAACGAATATCAAAAACGTTTATAAGAACCAAAGCAGATACAATAGGAGTCGGTATCAAATGCGAACGATTGTCGAATCTGGCATCTGTGTAGGCGATCGCCGGATCAGTGTTGCGCGCGCGGCGAAAAAAGGGAATGCGCGGGTTTCGGCGCGCCCGGCGGTCTCGGCCGGAGCGCATGACGCTTTTTCACGGCAACCGAGCCTTTGTATTATGATTATTAATTTTAATCCTACAAACTTGCATAGTGAATAACGTTTTTTATGATAAAATCAAAATCGGTATTTTTTATAATTTACCTATGTAAAGGTTGCCCCAAAATGAAGGAAATAATATATAAAATACATTTTTCAATATCAAAATTGTTACATAGTCATTGAATCTTAAAGTACACAAAATAGGAGTTCGGGCAGATACATCATACTCGTACGCACTCCGTAGATAATCCGCATATAAATGCGGATGACTTCAGCTGTTGCAGCGTCGAATTTGCTCAAAAACATCAGAAGTCATCATCATGTCAGGTACATCCGGCTGTGAAAATGCGTGGACAAACCATGAATTATTCTAGTTTTCCATGCAGATGATGATGATGCATCTAATAGTACTAGCTACCCGTGGCGTCGGCTTCTTGGCACAGCCTTTTGACATTAAATAACTTCTCAAATAATTCAATGATAGTGCTATTGCTATTATATAATATTATACCCACTACAAGGAAAAATAACCAAAATAGTCGTGGAGCCCAAACGACCATGGTCGCTTACACGATGCCTTCTTAACCTCATCTTCTCTGTGTGTAGCTTACATTAACCCTGTACCGTGAACTGCCTTTGAGCTCAAATGAAACTGAATACTACCTGAAATTGCCATTAAACCCAAACGTGACTGGACTCACTGGACACTGTACCTGAACTGCCGCCTTAGCCAAGTTGCCAATCGCTAACGCTTAGTAGCGTATCGCAGTTTTCCCTCTCTGACACTCTCACATTAGTGCGACAAAGACAGCTGTCTTTCGTTTACGATTGACGATTAAACGCTAGCGATTGGCAACTTGTCTAAGCACCCGGGGTGGTTAGTCAGGCTTTGTCGCACTAATATGAAGTGTCAGAGAGGGAAAACTACGATACGCTACTAAGCGTTAACGATTGGCAACTTGGCTAAGCATCCTGAAACTGCCATTAAGACGTGAGCGTGACGTCTAGGCCCCGTTATAATCACATGGCGGGTCGAGCCCTTAATAGTGGCTTAAGGGAGAATTTCAAGGACAGGGATGGAAGTAAAAACTCATCATATAAGGTTAGTTAGATGAGGGTGTTCCCTAGACCTATATCGCTTATTGTGTATAAATAATTGAAAAAAACCTACTTCCGATGTGTTTATGAATTTATATGTATGGCAGTCACAACTAAGTACATTTTCTCTCACGTCTAAACGAAACATTTTTACAACTCCACGTAAACCCCGAAATTCTTTTCCGTTGACATCACAAATCACAAAGGAATGTGCTGATGTTCTCCATAGATGGAAAAGTTCGGGCAAGATGTAACGCACGTCCTGTAACGTGACGTGGAGACGTGTTCATGCCCTATAATAGTGTTTGTGCTATACGATTATAGCTCTTAAAGTGTATGTACCTATAGGTACGTCGTACGTTGCGGATGTTCTAGGAACCGGGGTTGGGCGTGCCCTCACGCGCGCCGCATCTGATAGTGCGCCCGCGCAGTTTGCACGCGGTTCTACACTTCCACACGCAAGCAATCCACAGAGAAATACTCTACTGATTGATTTGTCGGTACCTACTTATATTTGGCCATAGTATTGATTACAATTAGGCCTTGAAAAAACATAGGAGCTCAAAATAACATTCAGGAACAATATTTTTTAAACAGTTCATCATTAATTATAGTTCGGGAAATATTATTTGAACGACTCTTATCTTACTTCCGACCTTTTGTTTTGTATCATTAACAATAGAAAAGTGATAGACTGCTGATTGTCTAGTAGGTGTTAACGCAAAACAAAAGGTCATAAGTAAGATAACAGTCGATCAAATAATATTTCCCGAACTTTAATTACTCTCAAACTCAGCAAATGACCCTTGGTTGGATGGTTGTATTGCATCAATTTAAATAGGGACCTACTTATAAAACCATTATAAAATACAGTCATAGCTTAGGATTAAAAGTTGTATGGTCTTCATCACACAAACGACGCTCCTACCGGGATTTGAATTTAGGAACCCCAGCTTAGCCAGCAGATTCACTTCGGACTAGGCTATGGTGGCTATTTATGTGGCTGTGACATATCTTTGAACAGAAAATAAACTTTTTTTTGTATGAAGTATTATTTTTATAACTTAAATATTTACCGTATATTAATGCAAATGGCATTGTAACAATTGTTCCCAGATAACCAAAGTAACTTTACACAATTCTCTGTAAATGGAACGAATTACATGAACCCGCGATCTCGCATCTCTGATGGCTAGATCTAGCATCTTTGATAGCTTATAAACCGCCAACAACGACCAAGCGGGACAAGCACATATCAAATATTCTGCAAGTTAATACAATACAATCTCTGATTTCCACTGCAGAGTATCTACGCATGATTAGCTGGCAATATCGATTATTCGTCTTAGAAATTGGTATGTCATCGGTGATTGCCGACACAGAGCCGGTCAGGAGTAATCGGGAATAGTCGAGAATTACTCGCGTTGCTGCGGCTGCCGCGGTGTCGGCCTTAACAATTCGCGTGGTCGAAGAAGAACGTCGTATGTGACAATGGGGCCTATAGTGGGTTCTGACGTTGTAGCTCTAAAGGTGCGAATTGTCGCGGACGTTTTGCGATAGCATCGTGCCGCGGCGCCGCGGGATCTAGATCGCGGCGCGCGCGCCAAAGACATGCTCGTCGGATAAAGTCTTCACCGGCGACATGCCCGCATGTGGTATGCCTTTGAAAAACGCATCAAGACGGATCACTCCACTGCTGCCTAGGTTGTAAGCCTAGGATTATAGTTCGTATGATTCCAGGTTCACACCATCTGTAAAAAAATATAATTATGGTAAAAAGGTATCTTATTGGCAATAGAAAACATCTGCGAGATAGTCCAGACAGATCCTATCCGATAAATTTTACCTAGATGATAAAATTAACAAGGCTCTTCCGAATACATCGGAACGGAACATACACACATAGTCAGGTCAAGTCAAACTATTCTTTATTCAAGTAAGCTTATTAATAAGCATTTTCGAATCGTCTGACATTATCAAGAGAGATAAAAAAATCTACTACTGGTTCAAACCCTAGGTACACCGTTCCTGAGAAGAACCAGTAAGAAACTCAGGTGGACTTATTTTTTCAATTCATTCATTCAATTTAAGAGCTAGGCTCTTGTCGGTGGAGTAATTTCCATCTTATTCTACATTCAGCTTTTCCTTTGACCTGTTGATATGATGAAACCCTTAACTTTTCTTTTACTTGGTCCATATAAGTCCTCCTTGGTCTTCCTCTTATCTTTCACAATTTATTTTTTCAAAACAGTATAATAATACATCTTATTAAAATAACATGCATTAAAGAATTTATTACATAAAAAAAAGATTTTTATAGACATATTTATAAAAAAGTGAAATAAATAAAGGATCATAATATTAAACAAAAAAAATAAATTATTGTACAAGTTCACAATATTATTAAGCATCTATATCATACATAATTATATCTCGAGCTACATTTACCTGACTACAAACACAAATTCTCAATCAAGTTATCTTATTCTTATAGCAAAGAAAAAGACTACTTACAGGCCTACTAACTCAAACGAAGGCGTCATTAGAGTGAGAGAGACAAATCCTCGAAATTTACGAATTTCGTTTTTCGCGGTAGGGCCGCGGTTCACAGGATTCGATTCCACTTCCCTTCGCAGTTGATGCCTGAAACAACTCAATCATCTAGTCTTAGCGGACAAGGTCGTATCTAACTACCTACTCTTTAAGTCTTAACTTTAATGAAATCGGAGTCGCCGTCGAATGAATGAATATACAAACGATAAGCAGTATCCAGCTCCTGTAGTATGTGTGGCTGCTGCCGCGTTTCCGCTGCTGCAGCTATGGCCAGGTCGCATCCCACGATAGTGGGAAGGTCGTTGCACCGTCATTTCAGGACGGTGGAGAGCGGCAGTTGGAGGAAAATTTGCCATAGGCATGGCGAGATAAATGATTTTGGTGATGATGGTGCGGTAAGGCAAGGCAAAGGCCGATCTGAGACCTGAAAGGGCAGATAAATGGAGAGAGAGAGGCTGGTGCTTGGTGCGCGGCTGTCGGTGACTGGAGAGAACAATGGTGACCCAACGAGAGCACCCGGGCAGGGTCCCACTGGGTCGAGAGAGAGAGTAGCTGCTGGAGCTGCTTCAGCGCCCCCCGTTTCCTTGCTCGGGCCATACCGCCCCCTTAATGCTTTCAGCACCTCCTGCAGGTAAGGACTACTTCTCTCGTCTCGTCTCGGTCTCGGTCTCGGCATTCTCGGCCAAAAATCGAGCCGAGATATCCCTCTCGGCTCTCGGCCAAAAATGGCCGGGACTCTCGGCCGTGGCCGAGATTCGTAATGAGCTGTAATTGCCGAGCTTGACACCATCTCGCGAACCTACT
Source organism: Thaumatotibia leucotreta (assembly GCA_025490895.1). NCBI lineage: Eukaryota > Metazoa > Arthropoda > Insecta > Lepidoptera > Tortricidae > Thaumatotibia > Thaumatotibia leucotreta. The sequence continues at coordinate 33,191 of JALPQI010011034.1, forward strand.
GCAATTTTATTGGTGTCATATCGACATGAACTGACTTCAATTTCAGATTAAAATGAACGCAAGGAATAATTTAGAGTAAGCGACCCCTATTTTGGGGTACCTACATAAAAAAAAAATTGCTGCATTTAGTTTGACGTTGGACTTACTATAGGTATTTTTTATGTAATTTATACGTTTTTTATCCTTTCTACCAAGTCTCGGTCTCGGTCTCGGTCTCGGCCGAGACTAAAATATGGGTCTCGGTCGGACCTTAGTTCATATCGATGATGTCACCTGTGCGCACAACATATTCCATAATAAACTTTGTCAAAGGTACTACAGGTACGTACTCCGTAAACACAAGAGGAACATACCGCGCCGGCGCGGCGCTCGTGAAGGCATCCTAGCGAACGCAGGCGCACCGTCGCAGCGCGCAAGCCTCGCAACCCATGTGTAATGCATTTTTTTATTTAAATCTTATTTGCGAAGCCGACAAACGAGACACGTGATTTACACTCCGAACTACAAGCTCGCAAATTAAAGGAATGTTCCGCCCGTCCATTGTTAGCGCACGACGCGTTTTTATATAGTTCCGTTTTTACCGCAAACGTTTAATTATTTAAGGCACGTCATTGGTTTCGTATTTGGCAAGTTGGCCCATTGCATTTTCAGACAAAAAAATTACTCAAATAGCAAAGCCTTAAAAAATTTCAATCATGGTCAGTTTTATGATGGTGTTAATTTAATTATAGTTTTATTTACTGCTATTTATCAATATAATGTGTGCACTAAAATCTAACTAAACTAACTTAGATCTAATACAGGCCGTTGTGGTAGGTAGAAGACCGCAGATGTTGGCTGCATTTCCAGGTTGTTGTAAGCAAAAAAGGGCTCGGTGTTTGTGCAGTTCATAAAGTACGAGTAAAAGCGAAATTATAAAATAAAAACCGGCCAAGAGCATGTCGGGCCTTGCTCAGTGTAGGGTTCCGTAGTTATTCAAAAACGGCTAGGCCGATTATGTTCGAAATAGTTTTATTTTAAAGTAGGTATTTTATAAGCCAGAGAGAGGGACACAATTTTTTTTCTTCTAGAGCGATTATATCCGAAAATATTAACTTTAGATAAATAGTACATTACTACCGAGGCCGGGAAGTGACCAGTTGCCGGCCGAATATATGTAGACGGCCGAGCGAAGCGAGATAGTATTCGGACGGCAACCCGTCACTTCATGGCCGAGGTATGTATAATGCTTTTCTCAAACATGCAATGAAATGAAACAAAAAAATGTATCTTCTTTCTAAGAAATTATAAGTCAACTACATAACTAAGTCTTTGAAACACAACAAAAGTCAAATACGACACCGACACCTCATTTTTTTTTAAGATTGACCTGTTTGAAACTTGCAAATTTTTTATTTAAAAAAGCGGTATTAGACGACGCGGTCGGTTGGATCCAATTAATCGCATGCAGTGATCGGGGCCGACGGATCGCGCCGTATAATACTGCAAAAATTAAATATTATAAATATTATTTTGAGTAGTTATTATACATTTATTTTAAATTATATAATTTAAATACCTAATTATAACTGCAAAAATTAGCCAATAATTTTTTTTAATACTAATATTACTTACAGATAATTATTGGCTAAAAGCCAAGATGCCAGGTCACAACCCTATGTCAAATGAAAATTAAAAAAGAGGTACTTGCCGGCCTAGGCCGGCAACGAGCTACTTCCCGGCCACTTTTTTGGCACTTAACTACAACATTTCATTGCATGTTTGAGAAAAAGTTTATTATAAGACCCTTATTCTTTTTAAGAGACCTATTCAATGATACCCCAAACTATGGGATTACAACAAATAAAAAAAATCATCCCTCCTTCACCGGTTGGGGAGGTACCCGATTATTTTCTCTAGTTTTTATGATACCACTTTGTTGACATGATTAATATGTACCTACCTACACCTGCACCAAATTGCAGATTCATAGTATTAACAGCTAATACTGAGCTATGCTACGGACAGACAGACATGGCGAAACTATAAGGGTTCCGTTTTTGCCATTATGGCTACGGAACCCTAAAAACGCAAAAGAGTTTATTTTCATTAAGATTTCAAGCTTAACTGTCATCACAACACTGACAGCAATTTAATTTTTCTTAGCAGCTCACTCTAATTGGGTGTACCATTTTTTGAAAACGCCCACCTATGAAACAATTTATAAAATGTCGCCGGTACACGCTTCAAGCAGGCCAAGCATGTGATGAAAACTAAACTTAATTGCTTGTACTGGAATAATTGAAACGGTTTTTATTTGAACGGAGCGTGTCGAGGCGTCTTTAAGGACAATTTGAGGCCCATAATGGATGTAATAAACTGCATTCGAGCTTTTTCCATGCCTGATTTATCCTGTACGACTCCAGGTTAATCGGAGATACCTAACCATTAATTAACCTACACTGCAGGCGTCGCGCGTTATTGCTTGCTGAATAACATAAGTAATAATCGTTAGCGAATCCGCTCTGGACCAGGCAAGGTGTCAGAATGTAGGTACAGTTTAACTATTGTATAAGTATAACTTTAGAGGCAATTATTTTACAGCGATTCATTAATAAAAGATGGTATTAAAACTTAATAGTTATTTCATGTATCGTGTATTTTTTTTCTTGCAATAATCATTAGGCAGGTACTTTGAAGCTAATTCAATATTGATACTTTTTAGTTATCAACATCAGTACTCTGTGGCACATTTGAACTCAGCTGCGTTATTCAACTATATACATATATGTACATATATGTATATAGTTGTTATTACTTATTCATAAACGTCTGCTAACTTAACAAGCAGCTAATAATTGTTTGTCCCTTTTGCTCTTATGGCCACATTGCTAAGACCAAAAGGGACAGACAATTATTAGCGGCTTGTTAGGTTAGCAGACGTTTATGAATAAGGGGGATAAATATTATCCCATCTTATGGCTGTTCGATTTAAATTTTCCAATTTTATTTTTTTACCCAAAAACACAGGGGAGTAGGCTCCGAGTGCATTTTATTGGATTTTTTGGTCCGTGGTTGGCTGGTTAAAAACGGCTTTTTCCAATACGGCGGAGAAATGCTGCCAGCATCTTCGGCAATTTCGGCACCACGCCGAAGGGATACATTTTTATGATATATTTACCTTAGGTGTTTTTAGTTCTAATTTAGTTCGAATACTTAACTAAGAAATTCTGTGATAAAACAATTTTCTGAAGCAATTGCGAACCAAAAAAGTTTAGAAGTCGTAATCCGAAATCTACGAAACATCATCATTTACATGGGGTGCCTATATTCTTATAGCCCACAACTTGAGGAATCTGTTGGAATTTTTCTCTGTCACACCAACGAAGGCGTCATTATAGTGTGACAGAGACAAATCCCCGAAATCTACGAACTCCGGAGTTCGCGGTAGGGCCTCTGAAATAAATATTTAGGACGTCAAGATTTGGATCGGCCTGTATATAGATATCTCTATATTTTTTTGTCCAACAAAAAATAAATCAGTCAAAGCATCAAGCTGTTGCGACACTTTCATATAAAGGAGCACTGTATTGATGGCTAAAGGGGCAAGATAGTCCCGTTTGTCACTCACCACTTAGCCCTCCCCCTGAGCCTAGCCACTTAGCCTTCACCCTCTTTGAGTTCTTACTAACCATACCACCGATAGCAATAGAACACTACGAGTACACATCAGCCTTCTTCAGTCCAGAGCTGGACATAGGCTTTTCCTTTTTTTTTATGCGTATGGTCGCATTGGGAGGTAGGTATAGTTCGGGAAATATTATTTGACCGACTGTTATCTCACTTATGACCTTTTTTTGCGTTAACACTTACTAAACAGTCAGCAGTCGAGCACTTTTCTATTGTTAATGACGCAAAACAAAAGGTCGTAAGTAAAATAAGAGTCTGTCAAATAATATTTCCCGAACTACAATACCTATAATGCGCAGGGTAAGCGGGTAGGTGATCGCTGTAGCATGTCCACTATGATGACGCTGCTGCCCATCATTAATCATCAATAAACACATGGTCAGTTACACTTCAATCCCTTAAATGGATTTTGACGACACCCCCATCGAGTTACTATAAGTATTTAGGGTCTAGTGCTGGTTGTGATGTGGCTGTTAAGGTACAGTGTACCCCCCAATCTGGGTTTGCTTCAGATTTGGACTAAATAGCATTCGCAAAACAGGCATTAAACACATCTGGCGAAATGAAATTCGCAGTGCACATAGGTACATTTATTTTTGGATGTAAGCAGTTTTTAAACGGTTTTTATTAACTTCACCGCGTATCAACTGTCGTCGATGCTTCAAATCTTGTGATCGATTTTTCGACTACTTCTACTGCACCAAAATTAATGAAATTTGGAACTCGTGTCAAGTCCCCATGACAATGCAATATTATAATATTTGTATCCTTGTACCCTCAAAGCCTGATGCTGCAGACGTACTGCTTACCTTAACCGAGAGTGTTAGACACGTGAAAATGAAAGTATAGCATGTTTGGCATGATCAAATACTAACAGCCTGATCTTGACTTCCAACTCCTCACTCCTGATGCTGCAGTACTGCCCACAATAACCACAAGGATTATCTTTTAACGATTTCTTGATTTTAAAGAAGTTCTTTAGATATTAAGTACAAACATGCGAATTTAATACTAACGTCCAACTCCTCAGATCTGATACTCCAGTGTTACTGCCTGCCACAACCACTAGGTTTAGCGATCTGTAGATTTTGAAGTACTGCTTTAGACATTTGGGAGAAACATACAGATTTCATTATCATAATCATCATCATATCAGCCGAAAGACATTGGTGAATATAGGCCTCCCCCAAAGATTGCCACAAGGACCGGCCCTGTGCAACCCGCATTCAGTGACCTTCACCAGGTCATGAGTCCACCTTGTGGGCGGCCTACCCACGCTGCGCCTTCCGGTACGTGACCACCACTCGTAAAACTTACCGCCCCAACGGCCACCGGTTCCACGCGCGACGAGCCCCACCCACTGCCACTTCAGTTTAGTGATTCGAAAAGCTATATCGGTTATTTTGGTTCTGCTGCGGATGGTCTCATTTCTAATCCGATATCGCAGAGAGACTCCTAGCCCTCTCCTTTGCCCTTTGGGTGACATTGAGCATTCTTATAAGGCCCATTGTAAGCGAGCACGGTTTAATAGTACCGTAGGTCATCACTGGCAACATACACTGATGAAAGACTTTCGTCTTCAAAACCTGCGGAATATTGGACGAGAAGATACAGACGGATTTAATGCTGACTTCCAACTCCTCAAACCTGATGCTGCTGAGACACGTGTCACTGCCAGCCATGTCGGGCCTGTGGCCCTCCGGCTGATAGACTGACGGCGTGAGTGGATCGCGTAGCGTAGGGCGACCCGTCGGGCCTGCGGCCCTCCAGCTGATAGAGTGACAGCGTGAGTGGAGCGCGTAGCGTAGGGCGAGCCGTCGGGCCTGCGGCCTTCCAGCTGATAGAGTGACAGCGTGAGTGGATCGCGTAGCGTAGGGCGACCCGTCGGGCCTGCGGCCCTCCAGCTGATAGAGTGACAGCGTGAGTGGATCGCGTAGCGTAGGGTGACCAGTCGGGCCTGCGGCCCTCCAGCTGATGGAGTGACAACGTGAGTGGACCGCGTAGGGCGAGCCGTTGGGCCTGCGGCCCTCCAGCTGATAGAGTGACAGCGTGAGTGGATCGCGTAGGGTGAGCTGTCGGGCCTGCGGCCCTTCAGCTGATAGAGTGACAGCGTGAGTGCACCGCGTGGGGCGAGCCGTCGGGCCTGCGGCCCTCCAGCTGATATTGTACCAGCGTGAGTGGATCGCGTAGCGTAGGGCGACCCGTCGGACCTTCGGCCCTCCAGCTGATAGAGTGACAGCGTGAGTGGATTGCGTAGGGCGAGCCGTCGGGCCTTCGGCCCTCCAGCTGATAGAGTGACAGCGTGAGTGGATCGCGTAGCGTAGGGTGACCCGTCGGGCCTGCGGCCCTCCAGCTGATAGAGTGACAGCGTAAGTGGATCGCGTAGCGTAGGGTGACCCGTCGGGCCTGCGGCCCTCCAGCTGATAGAGTAACAGCGTGAGTGGACCGCGTAGGGCGAGCCGTTGGGCCTGCGGCCCTCCAGCTGATAGAGTGACAGCGTGAGTGGATCGCGTAGGGTGAGCTGTCGGGCCTGCGGCCCTTCAGCTGATAGAGTGACAGCGTGAGTGCACCGCGTGGGGCGAGCCGTCGGGCCTGCGGCCCTCCAGCTGATATTGTACCAGCGTGAATGGATCGCGTAGCGTAGGGCGACCCGTCGGACCTTCGGCCCTCCAGCTGATAGAGTGACAGCGTGAGTGGATTGCGTAGGGCGAGCCGTCGGGCCTTCGGCCCTCCAGCTGATAGAGTGACAGCGTGAGTGGATCGCGTAGCGTAGGGTGACCCGTCGGGCATGCGGCCCTCCAGCTGATAGAGTGACAGCGTGAGTGGAGCGCGTAGGGCGAACCGTCGGGCCTGCGGCCCTCCAGCTGATAGAGTGACAGCGTGAGTGGAGCGCGTAGCGTAGGGTGACCCGTCGGGACTGCGGCCCTCCAGCTGATAGAGTGACAGCGTGAGTGGACCGCGTAGGGCGAGTCGTTGAGCCTTCGGCCCTCCAGCTGATAGAGTGACAACGTGAGTGGATCGCGTAGGGTGAGCCGTTGGGCCTGCGGCCCTCCAGCTGATAGAGTGACAGCGTGAGTGGTTCGCGTAGGGCGAGCCGTCAGGCCTGCGGCCCTCCAGCTGATAGTGTGACAGCGTGAGTGGATCACGTAGCGTAGGGCGACCCGTTGGACCTTCGGCCCTCCAGCTGATAGAGTGACAGCGTGAGTGGATCGCGTAGGGCGAGCCGTCGGGCCTTCGGCCCTCTGGCCGATATACTGACAGCGTGTGTGGATTGCGTAGCTTATCAGCTTGACAGCTCTATCGAGTGACAGCGTAATTGGACCGCGTAGGGCGAGCCGTCGGGCCTGCGGCCCTCCAGCTGATAGAGTGACAGCGTGAGTGGATCGCGTAGAGTGAGCCGTCAGGCCTGCGGCCCTCCAGCTGATAGGGTGACAGCGTGAGTGGATCGGATAGCGTAGGGCGAGCCGTCGGGTCTTCGGCCCTCCAGCTGATAGAGTGACAGCGTGAGTGGATCGCGTAGGGTGAGCCGTCGGGCCTGCGGGCCTCCAGCTGATAGGGTGACAGCGTGAGTGGATCGGATAGCGTAGGGCGAGCCGTCGGGCCTTCGGCCCTCCAGCTGATAGAGTGACAGCGTGAGTTGATTGCGTAGGGCGAGCCGTCGGGCCTCGCTTTAAACTTGATTCTCTCAATAAACCAAATTTATTGATATATTCCTTAATGTCACATCTCTTTTATCTAAGGTATTGTGTGAATAACACGTCCAGTTGAGACACTTTGGGCATTCAAGTTGACATTTTTTTAGTGTCGGATTTCAAAAAATATCTATTCAGCAGCGATTCCACTCTCGTTACACATAAAATATTGTCCATTACGTTTACACATGTTTGTGTCGTGATTAAAGCGCGAGAGTTAAACGCTAGCATCCCTAATTGTATTGCATATTACAAACAACATCCTTTGATCTAGAATAAGTTGCACTAAAAACTTGACAATAAAATAAGTAAAAAAAGTTTTAAGTTAAACGGTTTTTATTGCACCAAAAACTATAAAATAAAAATTTGTTGTAACTAACCGTAGATGCTACTTTTTGTAGATTAGTCACGTGAAACTATTATCACTGTAGTCTTCCCAAGTCGGATGCTGAAATCCACGTTTAGCCTCTATGTCCGTGGATTAAGCGTATCCTAATCGGAAAATTTTACCAAACTAAAATAAAAACGTGGGGCGTTATTATGAAGAAACATACAAGTTCAAAATATGTAATTGTAGCGTTAATTTTGCAAAGAATCATTCATTTGTTCCATCACTTCTACAGAGGTCAATAACTTTTATCAAGGCCAGAACAAAATTTTTAACTCTATCGCTGTCTTGATTTCTATGTGTGTTCTTAAATAACTATAGTGACTTAATCACAATTGCGTACGCCCCACGTTTTTATTTCAGTTTGGTTAAAGTTTCCGATTAGGATACGCTTAATCCACTGACATAGAGGCTAAACGTGGATTTCAGCATCCGACTTGGGAAGACTACAGTGATAATAGTTTCACGTGACTAATCTACAAAAAGTAGCATCTACGGTTAGTTACAACAAATTTTTATTTTATAGTTTTTGGTGCAATAAAAACCGTTTAACTTAAAACTTTTTTTACTTATTTTATTCATTAGTCATTACGCTTACCCGGTAAAGGTGCGTTTTAACCAAAAGAGCATTCACTGTTCTAACCTCCCACTCTACGAAATTCGATCGGTACACGAAACGTGATTGGTTGATTTCGTGGAGCGCGGGATAGAACAGCGAATGCTCTTTTGGTTTGAACGCACCTTAAGCGGATGATGCGCTTCGTAGGGGCATGCGGCCTAGGGCTGTATATTTTCAAGCAATATTACGCAACAGTAGACATTAAATTATTTTTCATCACACTTGCTATCTAAGCGCGCCATTGCATGCATGCATAGCGGGAGTAATATAAAAGTGAAATTCCCTAGGGTCTTATAAAAATTTCAGTACGTCATTTAATAATATTTTGTCTTGAAACTTATTTTGTTGTCGTCAAGTGTGATGAAAAACATTGTATACATCACGGTCGGTAAGCGGAATACTAACTCGAGTCATTAAAAGAGACTTCTAACACTCTCGTTAGTAATTCCGTACTTACCTCCCTTGATGCACAATTTACTAATAATATAGAAGATAGGCAGGTATAACCGAAGTTTACCGAAGTATCAAGATGAGAGCCCCAGCTCACATGGTCCTTTGTCAGCCACGTGAGCAATATCTACTTTGTGTCTATGATTCAAACCATTTAGAACTTGGGTTAGTTGTAAAAAAAAAAATTAATACCTATTCCCTCACAAGTGCATGAAAAATATTGTTTGCGCCACGATAGTGACACAAATATTATGACCTCGGCTTGGGCTTAACTTTAACATTTGTTCTCAATTCCTTATTTACGACCGCGACCCTTAATATACAATGGACTATAAGGACATACCCGGGTTCATTAAATAACTAAATATTAACAATAATCAATTCTGTAAGTGAACATGGCTAAGCCAGATCGATCATTGATTTTGTAAAAAAAGTCCGTCGGTAATACGACCCGTCCTCCCAAATTATAGTGTTTAAACGTTTTAATACAACGCTAAGAAATGTGCGTAAAAGTTATAAAATTCCAAACTTATAATATATGTAACACTGCCTTCTGGGGGCCATTACTTAGGTCCGGGCTTGTTATTAAATTCGGCCTTATTTATTTATTTATGAGCATGTTTATTGTATACGAGCCTCTACTCGTATCGGGCCCACCGCCGCCGTAGCTCGGCTTTACATCTTCACGATTTTATCACACAGTTTCAGTTGGTTGGTTGTACTCACGAGACATTGTGAAAACATTACGGTACATACCTACTATACCCGTTAAGGTAACTACAGGCTGATTGTGGGTAAAAAGTGATCATGATGGTCATACTGACTGGTGCAACGTTACCCATGGAACCACACGAGACGAAAAAAATCGTTGATCCCATATAATTAGCCTGGAGAGGAGAAGTCCTAAAGTTTGCCATGAAGATGCCGATAATTCTGTGCGGTTTAGTGGTAGATCCCGAAGAAAAGCTTTTGTGCATGACTGTTTTCATTACTATTTTGTCATTTAGAATAAAGACCCTGGATTTCACCCAATATAATAAGTAGGTGCAGTCAAGGGCAAAATAATATAATAATAGTTACTCAAAAGTATATCCCAGTGCACTTTAATTCAGTGTACCTAATAAGAACATCGTAACATATTTATGAGAGGAATAATTCCATACACATTTTAGCACTTGACTGTACATTTTCTTACTGAATTACGCCTACACCTACTTACTTAATATTAAAAAAATAATGGAACTTTAAATAGAAACAGGAACCATTTATTTGAAAAAATATTTAATTATGTATAGCAAACTTTGCTTCATTACCTTACCTATGAACTTCTGTTTTGAACTTTTGATTAGGATGCTTAGCCAATCGCTAGTAGCGCATCGTAGTTTTCCCTCTCTGTCACTCTTTCATATTAGTGCGACAAAGACAGTTAGCTGCCTTTCGCTTACGATTGACGATTAAGCGCTGGCGATTGGCAAGTTGGCTAAGCACCTAGGTATCATAAGCTAAGTCTCGCACACCGTTTCTCCCAAATGAAATGTAGGTGTAGGTATTAAGAAGGAAACTTGAATGTGAATAAAACGTTATCAAAACAATACTTCTCGATGAATCTTCCAAAGTGTCGGGCTCCGGCACCATAACGCCTAACGCCTAGGCGTGAACATTCAATCCGCCGCAGAATTATAATCCAGCCTTAATTACAGACGAGCTCGATCACATGAAATATCGGTTTGGGAGGAATATTCAAATGTACGATACAGGTGCTGTGGCCCGCCCCGGCCCCGGGCTTCGACACTTGGGCTCGCGTCGAAGCACTTCCACGGCCTCAATCGTTCCAACTTTACACACAATTATTTATTAACCAACCCTTCATTTATACTGTATTACTGTATTAGTACTTTTACTCGCCAAGTTGTTGGTCTATCTAATTAAATTTCAAAAACTATCGTGCTGATGATCGGAAAACGAACAAAAAACTGTCGCTCGAGATGGCAAAAGTTCCTCGCGAACTGTGCATTTCAGTTGCATCCGATAGCATCTTCTATATGCAAGGAACACAGAACTAAGTTAAGTCTTTCTCCTATCGCGCAGATTTATCTTTAAAACCTACTTGGCTCTCGGACCGTTCGAGCATTAGCCGTCTTCGTTTGAGGCAGATGCATCGTGCACGAATGGTGTTTTCCAATAATTTCATACTCGAGGCTTAGGGATTGCAATCCAGCAGTGTTTTCAATCCAGCTGGATTTTTGCTGGATTGGCGTCAATCCAGCTGGATCCAGCGCGGATCCAGCAGGTAGGAACAATACAAAAAAAAAACGTTGTTTTTGCAATAAAACAGGTTAATTATTAATAATAATATTCAATGTTATGAAAGGGAGGACAATAACGCGTAATTTTTTGCGAATTATATACCTAAAAAAACTTCAAAAATAAAATAATAAAGAAATTAAAAGACACGACTGCCGTTTTAAGCTAATTGAGAAGTGACAAATTATTCCTTTTTCAGCTTAATTCTTGTGAGCGTATCTACATATAGGCGCTTGTCTTATTACTATAATATTTTCTTTCGATTGAAGTCGGGGAACTTTTTGTTTTTTTTTTTAATTATTTTATTTATTTGAAACGTTTTAGTGTACCCCTTAGTTTAAAATTGGATAGAATTTCAAAAACCGACTCCGCAGAGGGCTGAAACTTCGCTCCGGGGACGACCCGTCATATCATCATCTGAAAAATCGCTCTACCTTAGCCCCGTCACCTCACTTGAAGTTTTCAAACTAATTAAATGTCTCAAAAATAAAAGAAGTTTTGGCCAAGATGAGTTGCCAGTACCACCCTATTTAGTAAGAAAATGCGCTGAAGAGTTAACCCCTCCTATGACACTTCTCATTAACCAGTCTTTTACAGAAGGAACAGTCCCAGATCTCCTTAAAATGTCCGTTATTAAACATGTAGTGTAGGCCCTTCCCTTCTAATTTTTTTTTCTAAATTTTTGAAATCGCTATGTCGAACCGATTTTTTTTTGTGAAAAGTTTAAAATATGTATTTAACGATTCTCAAAACGGTTTCCGAAAGGGTCGCTCAACATCGTCAGTAGTTTTCAAGTACACAAACGAAGTTTTAAACACAATAAATGACAGAAAATATGCTATTGGTATGTTGCTAGTTGCTAGGTATGAGCAAATCTTATGATTGTGTTTTATATGATATTTTATTGCAAAAATTATTTGGAATAGGTATTAGAGGTTCAGCTCACAATTGGTTCATACCATACCTTAATAAGGTACCTAAGGACCTGTAGGTCGTACACAATGCGTTGAAATAGAATATCAATATCACAACTACATCACAGGTACCATACAAATATTTAAATCAGATAAAACGAATATTACTCGATCTATACCCCAAGGCAGTGTTCTCGGTTGCGTTTTATTTTTAATCTATATAATAAATGATCTGCCTAAATGTATAGATAAATTTTGTACTATTTTTGCTGACAACATATCTGTAATTCAACTTTGCCACAATCAATTAGATTTAAATAATAGCTTAAATACAACCATTCAAAATATCGTAACCTCGGATCATCACAATTTAAAGCTTAATTTCAATAAAACCAAACTCAATTTATACCCAACCAAAAACGTAGCATAAACATAGATTTCTCATTCCGAAGCACTACATTAGAATCTATCCACTCTTTCCCACTTTTAGCCATACACATTGTTTCAACCATAAATTGGAAGGAGCACACGTATTATCAGCCACGGTCGTCTAGGACTAAGCGCGGGATCGCGGAACCGTTTCAAACACGACGTAAAATAAGTTTATGTAAAGTTGATTATGCATTTTTTTGGTGAATTTTATTTGCGGATCCGCAGCGCTGGATCCAGCACTGGCTGCTGGATCCAGCAGAACGAAAAATGCGCTGGATCCAGCTGGAATGCTGGATGCTGGATCCAGCAATTGCAATCCCTATCGAGGCTACATCGAAGAGTCATACCACGTATCTGAGGATGCATCTCTCGTCTCTGGCCACGCGCTCTCGCACGGTCCTTATTAAATGCAAAATTCGAGTAATACATCTTTACATAAGCGCGATCTCGTTAACATTGCATTACCAATATTTTAAATATATGTATGCTTTATGCGGGCTATTGTTAGGTACATCCGAGTCGTCTTCGCGATATAAAAGATATATTTTGTCCTATTACATATATCAAAGTAGTTGCTGTTTACATAGTTAAGTTGGGATTTTAAGTAACACTATTGATTGGATATTCCCACTTGCAAAAGTAAAAAAATACAAACTAAGGTTGTAAACGACTTCAAAATGTTTTTGATATTTTTTATATTATTAACATAACGGAATTGGCAACCTCAACGACGAATTAGGAAATATCAGATTAACCCAAAGGTTGGAACAAGAAGGGCGATGCGCGGAGGCTGGGACACTAAAGAGGTCAACGCTCTGCGGGTTCACCGATAAAAGACGGTTTCATCGCAATCACTCATACAAAAACTAAAGTAAAGGTACACTCGACATCTTAGTGCCCAACTGCCCATTAGATGATACCCATTTGTTACTTCTACTAGTTATTATAATGATAATTATAAGTGAGGACCACTCATATCTACTTTTGTCCTTCTGGCATCCTGAACTCGTTTTTCCTAAATGAATCCATTTAAATTTTGTCCGCATTCCGTAAAGATATGATAGGTATTGCTAGTGGTGTTTACGAAAATATTTTCAGAAGTATACTTGTTACGTACAGTGCTCACCAGTCACAGCATATATGTTATTTTAATGATTTAGGTAGCAAATAAACACACAAGCTGACTAATGAACGGGCGTGCCCTATGGACGTCTGTATATAGTTACTGGGGTTTCACATGCGCGTTGACAACACTTTAAAACAGAAGGACTCACTTAGCCGACGGCAAAAGGGACAAACCAAAGGGTCAAGGTTTAGCCTAATTTTAATCGATAGATTTATAATTTACTTGTTTAGGTATAATTTGTTCAATCAGTGTATGTAGGTATCTATGTAAGAAATTCCCAAGAACCTTATAAATAAATCAATTAATCTTCACAAAAATATAGTATCTTTTTCTACTCGTCCACTGCAATGGTTGAAGTAAGATTTCGTATAGGTAGCTATAGTTCGGGAAATATTATAATATTTGACCGACTTTTATCTCACTTACGACCTTTTGTTTTGCGTCATTAACAAAAGAAAAGTACTCGACTACTGATTGTCTAGTAAGTGTTAACGCGAAACAAAAGGTCGTAGGTAACATAACAGTCGGTCAAATAATATTTCACGAACCATACTACACTGTTATTGGGTACTTTCAATATTGGGGCATGGGTGTTCAAAGTGAAAGTACCGTCAAAGTATCCAACAATTTTTCCCCCCATTTTTTTCGAAAAATTTAAAATTTCTCAAAAAATTGCATTGAGTTCATACGCATTGACTCGCATAGTGACATGAAATAATGTTTATTGGTCGTGACTTCAAAACCTATGCTTTTCGCGTTTTAGAGGGCGGTCAAAGTAAACTCGAGTTGCGGCCAACTTTGCCCACCTCAATTTAATGCTTAAAAAAAGGTCGTATAACAATAATACAAGGATCACAGAATATTTATGGGCAATTTTACAATTCACTGTTTATAACTCAGGGATGAGTACCTACCTATGTACAATTTGGAAAAAAGGGGTGGGCAATGTTACCTACCCGTTTTCGATCTTTTTCATACAAAGCTCACTTATGCAGTTTGCAAATGCTGGGGTTGCCATTTTTAAGTAAATAAGAAGTAACATTTTAGTTCTGAGTTCAGACATCAGACATTGGTGTAATAATCTAATAATTAAATAAAACAATCAAAATTAGTATGTTTTAGTAAAAATATAATAAACACGCTTTTTAATGGAAATCATTATATAAGAATGAAAGGAAAAGTAATTTATTCACTAAAGCACACATACCTACGCAGGACTCAACAATCAGAAAACTACAGTAAAACAAAACTTAAAAATAAAATAATATAGGGTACATCAGTCTGGCCAGGGTTTTACTAACTTATGGTATAGAGACTTACTCAATGCCCTAACTTAATGTATGCATGTCATGTATTATGACTCCTTTATCGTAGCCGTAAACATAAATACATATTATACATATAAAAACGATGAAACACTATTTTATCACATGATATAATATAATAATGATCAACATAACCGTGTCCAGCAATGTGTGCGATAAGGAAAAGGCTTTGACTCAGCATAATGTAATTTATGTAAAATATATATATAAATATTTGTTTATGGAATAGGCGGCAAGCAAGCAGACGTAGGTATATGTTGCTATAATTATCAGTACACTAAGGAAGCAGCAGACAAATAACCCGACAAATGGAAAGCGTAGTTTTATCGGTGCCAAATATGCACACGGAAAATAACTTATTTTATAATAGCCTTCTACTGTACCTAATCATATACCATATCAGGGTATGATTTGACTTGATGATGTTTTGCCAAATTTTTGTCCACAAATGACTAAGCTCCGTACCCATGAATAAGTTCTAGCAAGCAAATTAATTAAGTTAGACACAAAAGTAATACTCAGTTTTACTACTTACATAACACATTTTTTACTAAAAATAGTGAGGCTGCCAAAACGATATATATGTAACGATATGTATCTTTCTGTATTAAT